>KE504844.1:139831-150407 GCA_000441515.1 Elaeis oleifera
TCTCTCTCTTTTTTTCACTAGTTGGAAGTCTTGTCTCTCTTTTTTCCAATAGTTTAAGATTCATGCAGCTATTTTAACTAGATTGATGGGTTGAGTATTATATTCTTCCCATCTAAAAAGAAACTTTATCTTTGAAATTTTTCTTTGATCAAGTCTTTAAAATTTAGGATTAGTTCTTCCTTAAGTCATAATCATCCTCTAACTTGAGGATCTAGTCTTTTATTATCATACTTTCAAATCAAATTACTATTTTGACCATCTTAAAAATAATTCAAACCACTATGTTTTCGCTATACTCTTTGATTCAAATCCAGCAGTACACTTGTGTCAAATCAAGTTTCTAAGTTATGTCACAATCCATATAAGTTATCGTCTCAATATCTCTAGTAACTATCCACCTACATTCATGTCTGATTTTATGTATCATAATTCATCCAGTTGTGCTCTGATATCTTATTAATTGTCATGCTTCCGATCTGAGATCGTAAGCTAGAAGTCATGGCAATCACTGTATACTCATGGAGAACTCTTCCCACAAGCATACAAGATATCTCATCATGATATCTTAAAGCAACAATAGAATAAAATTTAAATAATTAATATTTAACTTTAATTCAATAACTAAATCAAATATTTATAAAATAATATTTTATAGTTTTCATCAACTTCAATAAATCCTAATCTAAAATAAAGATATCAATTTCTGCTTCTAATTCGCTCTCCCATAAAGTCAAACTAGTCTTTTGAATCTGTTATAAAAAATTAATTATAGAGTAATAAACTAGATAGCCTGGTAAGCAATGTTAATTTAACTAAATAAATTTAGCAATAATAATATATCAAAAATAAGCATGTAAGTTGCATCAATTCAAAATATATAACACTAATTAAATAAGATTCATATGAATTTATTTTGTTCATAATTTGATTTCTTTCAAAACATCATGTTCGTTTCGACAGTCATCAGCTAAATCAAAGTGCCACTGCATAACCTCCAATAATAGGATATCAAAGTACCAGCGTATAATCCTCACTAACAGAGTATCGAAATACCAACGCATAATCCTCACTAATAAAGTATCAAAATATCGGTGCATATTCTCTACTGTCACGGTATCGAAATACTAACATTTAACCTCCACTAGCAAGATTCGATACATAGTCAAGTTGCGTGTCAAAATCCATCTCAAATCAAAATATTATTTTATATTTTAATTTGAAAAGTTTATAAATCATGTGATCGAAATCAATCGGACAGCCCATATCAAATTCAATATATTCAATTATAAATCATTTAACATTTTAGAAAAGAGCATATTCAGTAATTCAAACATGCATCAAATTCACAATCATGTATAATTCAATACAAAAATATCCTATAATTTATGGATAAATCTAAAAAATGAAGCATTATTTACCTCATACATGCTCCAACAATCCAAATAATTTCAAAAGTTTTTTCAAAATCTTTAATCGATAAATCATATCATAGTATCTTATTGTTGAACATTTGCTTGTCAAAATAACTACACCTCTATATAGAATCGAATCCAATAATCAGAGAGGATATGGATAATTAAGAAAGATAGGATCAACAAGTAGTCACTTCCAATAGTCCAAATCAATTTAATCATAATAATTTATTCGATCATGATCAAACTAGATAGTTCGAAGTCTCTCTACTAGATCAACTTAAACTCAAAGCTACAAGGCTCAAACCCTTCACTAGTTTTATAAGCCAAAAGAGAGAAAATACAAGAGTAGAGAGAAATTAACAAGATGAAACATGACTGATCAAGCGATACTATCCGGTATTCAAATCGATTCGATCAAAATGATTTCATCCAATCATGATTAAACTAGTGTACAAATGGTTAAATAAAATTATGGATGACCAGATCTAATGGTATGTAGGTCTGACCAAGATGAGTGCCGACATGCTATCCGACAACCATTGATCGAGACTTTTCACTAAGTTCAATCAAAATTATCGAAAAAAAAGCCTACACTAGACTAATCTTAAAGAGAGAAAACTTCATAAAGAGAGAAAATAAGATTTTTTTAGAGAGAGAAACTAAAGAGAAAAAATGAAAAAGAAATAATTTTAGAAAAAGAAAGAGACAGAAAATAGGGAAGAGACAGAAACTCTTTCTTTCTTTTCTTTTTCTTTTTTATTGTTTTTCTTTTTCTCTTTCTCTCTCGATAGAACAGGAGACTTTCCATTCTCTTCTTTCTTAGAATAGGAGAGATTCTCCTCGATGGTGGCGGTGATTGAGGATGCAAGCCGTATTAGTGTATATGGGGGATCACTGACTGACAGTCGGCGATAACAACTACCACCTGAAAATTAGGAAAACTAGGTAGAAAAACAAAGAATAACAAAGATTTTTGTTCCTACCAAAATTTCAGTCGCTATAAGAAAATAATCTTTAGTGATGACTATTAGCGATAGCAATAATACCATCGTTAATAATAATTTTACTGACCACCAATGACAACCAAAGATAAGCCAATACAACAAAAATTTATTAAATTTATTAGTGATAGAATATGGTATTAGCAACGGCAGTATTAGCGACGACTTTAGTTATTGCTAATAGCTGCTATCGATTCCCCCTCCCGCCTCAATTTTGGCTTTTTCGTGCTAAAACCCTCATTTCTTGACCCCCCCCTCACGGTGACTAACCAAACCCCCCTCTCCCGCTCTCTCGGTTCTCCAGCTCATGCCGTACCGTCGGAGCCCCGACCTCCTCTCCCCAGCCTCACATCGCTCGGCTTCCCTTTCTTCTTGAAGCCCATATCCTCGAGCTCCTTCTTTTCGGCTACCTTTCGAAGTCGGTGTCCCACCGTCCGACCTCCTTTTTCCTTCCCTACCCCTCTCCTTACCAGATCAGTTCCCCTGCCACCTCCCCTTCTCCCCCTACTGCCCCCTCTTTACCCACCTTCGATCTCCATTTTCTCCTGCCACACCGTCAGATTTGGCTTCCCCGTGCCCTTGGCCTCCTCCCCAAGGCCCGACTGCATCTCTGAGCTCCCAGGCCTCCTCGAGCCCCCAGTCGCCTCCCCGAGCTCCCGACCCACCTCCCCCTATTCTTCCTCCCCCTTCTTCCCCCGCCTCCTCCTCCCCTTCTTCTCTTGTCGTGTAGCACCGTCTTTGTGCCGTAGCACTACCTCCGTGCAGCAGCACCACCTTCTTTGCCGGATCCACTCTCTCCATCCTGGTGACGTTGTTCCTTGTCGGACCCACCGCCTTCTTGTCGGATCCGCTCTCCCCTTGCTAGATCCATCGTCTCTGCATCAGATTGTAGTCCCCATCCCTGTACTGTCGTTCCTACGCCACCGGTGTCCCTGATGACTATTAGCGATGGTGGCGGCGATGGTGGCAGAGCCGTCACTAAAATCTTTTGTTTCAATATATTAATTAATTTAATTAGATATTTAATTAATTAGATATTAATTTAATTAATTAAGTATTTTATTTAACTATGATTAGGGCTAGAACTGGGCCCGGACCGTCTCGATGGGCTTCAGGTTGGTCTAAATTCAGGTCGGGCTCCGAACTAGGCTTGAAATGGTTCAGACCAAACTTAGACCGAATTATAGGATCTATTTGAATTTTGGACCATGCTCGGGTATATCTTTGGCCCGGCCCAGCCCCAATTTAAGCCCAGCTCGAGAGTGGGTCCGATACTACCAGCCCGCATCCAATCTAAAACCAGCAGTACTCTATTCATAAAGAGGCTATGATGACTGCCTATGCGAGATGCACCTAAAGAGTCTAGAAAGAGATGGAGATGATGCATTTCTATTCTTATTATTATAGTTGCAGGGCAAGCTTGGATAGTCTGTTACATCACAAGCAACCGCTTGCAGCCACCTCATAGTTGAAGGAGCAGAGAAACTTGCAATGCCTTATTTTCCAATGACAGATCTGAGCTTTTTCTTTTCCTCTTTCTCTTGTTTACTTTGTTGGTCTCTGATTTAAGTACTGTTTTTAGTTTTATTTATTTTAAAAATATTTCTACTCTTAGTTTATAATCTTCTTACTTTGCAACCACTTCATGGTTCGGGCCCGCCCAAATGGGTTCAGGCCGAGCTCAGGCCTGGGCCAGGGCCAGGCTCAGGTCTGGTTTTTTCTAAAATCATCGAGCATAAGTCCAACCAGAAGTCTGAAAAGAATTTTCGGATGGGGCTCGGGTAGGAGAAAGGCCTGGTCCAACCCAATTTCAGTCCTAACTATGATAAAGATTTTGGATGGCTGATTTTCAATTAATGATCCTTATTGAAACAGATATTGCATCTTCTTAGTCTCTTTTTGTTCTTGTTTTGTTCTGTTTTTGTTCTTTTTTTTTTTCTATTCAGTCGTCTATTTTTAAAAATTTTACATTGCATAGAACCATAGACTCATCTTTTGATTAATATACATATTCTACGGTATCCATATATTTATATATTTTATATGGATGGAAGAATTATATATATTAGTCAATTAATTATCTAGTTTGGATAATTAAAATTATAATTAATTTATAGGTAATCAAACTGTATGTTGAGGGTTCGAAAAAATTTGGATAATATTTTCTTTAGTTCTCCTCACATATTTTTAGCTGTGTGAGGAGAACTAAAGAAAATACTGTCAAAATTTTATTCAGCTCGTATTGCGTATCGTTTGATTACTGTAATTGATCTATAGAAGTAATACAATTTCTGAATGAGATAGGACCTTCTATACCTATTAGTTGATGATAGGATGTATTTATTATGTAAGTCATTTAAATAATAAATAATTAATAAGTATTTTATCTTGTATTTATATATGCAGAATCCTTAGTGTGCCATATGGACCGTAGTTGGATGGACCATCGAGTAGTTGATGGGATGATTTCTGCTGAATATAAGGAGGGTGTCAAGTACTTCTGTGATTATACTTTTGGGAATGCGGCACTCTTATTTCAAAGACGGGCTCGTTGCCCTTATAAGAGATATGTCAATAAAGCAATGCTTGATAGGGATACAATAATTATCCATTTATATAGGAGTAGATTTATGTCAAACTACAAGCATTGGTATCTACATGGAGAGATGTGAGAGACAAATACAAGGGTTAGAAGTCAGCCGGATAGGAACATAGATAAAATGGTAGATATGGTTATGGATGTGGCTGGTCTTGAAATTGACTAAGATATGGAGGACGATCCAGAAGTTGGCAGTGATAATTTGTATCATATGCTGAAAGATGCTAATGAACTACTATGGTCAGGATGTAAAACATATACTGTATTATCAGCTGTGCAGAGTTGTTGAACTTGAAGGCCAGTTTAATATAATAGTCAATTGTTATGATAGGATGGTAGCAATAATAAAAAGATGCTATCGAAGGATGAGAAGCTTGTTAGAAGCTTCTATGCTTCAAAAAAAATGGTGAAGGAATTATGCATGGGATATGAGAAGATAGATGCATGTCATAATAATTACATATTTTCTACAAGGAGGACCAACTGAAGAGCTCTTGTGATGTATGCAGTGAAAGCTGATTTAAGCTGAGACAAGAGGATAGAAATCAGAAGGACATACCATATAAGATTCTTTGATACCTTCCCATCACTCTTAGGCTTCGAAGGCTCTATTTGTCTAAGAGTACTGTCGGACAGATGAGATGGCACAAAAAAAAATTGCAAGCATACCGATATGATGAGTCATCCATCAGACATGAGACATGGAAGAAATTTGATGCTTGCCATCCTTTATTACTCAAGAATCATGCAATGTCCAATTGGATCTGTGTACGGATGAGTTTATACCATTCGATCATGCAGCGGCCCCTTATTCATGTCGGCCAATCTTTATTACTCCATACAATCTGTTGCCTGAAATGTGCATGAAAAAGCATAACATCTTTCTTACATTAGTCATTCCTAGACCACAACATCTTGGTAGAAGCATTGATGTATATCTAAGGCCTCTTGTTGATGAGCTGAAATTCTTATAGTCCGATGACAAACGTATGTTTGATATATCGAAGAAGCAAAATTTTATAATAAAGGCTGGATTAATATGGACTATTAGTAATTTTCTACTTATGAGATGCTATCGGGATGGAGCACTCATAGGAAGCTAGTATATCCCTATTGCATGGAGAATACAAAATCATTTCAACTTGAGCATGGTCGTAAGCCCTACTGGTTCGATTGTCATCATCAATTTTTTTTCGAGCATCATCCTTTTTGAAAATAGTGGGACATACAGTTTCAGGAGGAATAAGATAGAAAAAGATCGTGCACCCCATACCTTAATGGTATGAAAGTGTTTCAAAGAATATCTCAAATAGATGAAGTCCAATTGGACATACTATTTGATAAGCAGAAACCTCGGGAGTTCGATAGAACTCATAACTAGATGAAGCACAGCATCTTCTGAGAATTACCGTACTAGTCCATCAATTTGATCCATCATAACCTGGACGTCATGCACATTGAGAAGAATGTATTCGATAATATTTTCTACACTATTATGGATGTCAAGGGCAAGATGAAGGACAATTCCAAAGCTCGAGCAGATATGAAAATATATGCAAGCATCCTCTATTAGAGCTGGTTGAGGTATCACCTAAGAAATTTCTAAAGTCGAAAGTATCTTATACCTTAACGAGAGAGTAGTTGAAGGATGTATGTGAATGGTATAAAAATCTTAAATTTTAGATGGTTATGCTAGTAATCTAGCTCGATGCGTCCATGTCAAATATTGCAGGTTCTATGAGTTAAAGCGCCATGACTGCCATATCTTCATGCAACGATTACTCCCATTGGCTTGGCATGATCTACTTTCCAACTCCATATGGAGTTCTTTGACTGAGCTTAATCTTTTTTTCAGAGATATTTTTGCTACCGAACTATCCGCCGACTACATCTCTAGTCTTAAAGCTAGCAGTGTAGAGATTATATGCAAGTTGGAGAAGATATTTTCTCCTAATTCTTTGACTCTATGGAGCATCTCATGATTTATCTGACGTATGAAGCTAAGATGGGGGGACCAGTACAGTACAAGTGGATGTATCCATTTGAAAGATACATATATAATCTTAAGAAGAAAGTGAAAAACAAAGCCAAAGTCAGGTTTTAGTATAGAAGCTTACATAATTGAAAAAATTTTAATTTCATCCCACACTACTTTAATCCCAGTGTGCAGATAAAGCTGACTCAAGTGGATTGAAATGATGATGGTGGTGAGGGATCAGAGATGGAGATCTCAATATTTGCCTATCCTGCTCATAAATTTGGGCACGAGGTTCGTCGGGTATTAACTGATACTAAAATTCGACAGGTAGAGATATATGTTTTGCTAAACTGTATGGAGGTTGACCCATATGTTGAATAAGTATCCATCACAATCTCAACTCTTTAATCATTTATTATCCTGTACTTATCTTATGCATATATAGACAATATGATGAGATGCTGAGACAGAACAATCTGATGATAAGTGAGGAAGAAATTTTTACTCAATATTCATATAACTTTGCAAATTGGTTCAAAGTATGTGACATATTATAATGATTGTAACGTAAATGGTTTCAAGTTTCGCATGCAGCAATATGGATATCATAAGAGTACAATGAACAGCAATGTGTGTATAAAGGACAGCTGGTAGGCAGAGGCGGAGAGTGACTACTATAAAATCCTCGAAGAAGTGATCAAGTTGATCTACCTTGGATGTAATAGTATCATTCTATTTAAGTACTGATGGTTTGATACCGATAATTATATAAAGATTGATCCACGGTACAGACTTATTGAAATCAAATATGGATCAAAAGCATATGTCAATGACCCCTTTGTGCTAGCTCAACAAGCTGTTCAAGTGTATTATACATTTTTTTCATCAATAGAGAGAGGAAGAAAAGATTGGTAGGCTGTATGTAAGGTTAAGTCTCAAGCCATTCATTACGAGTTTGAAGAAAAGAAGAGCTCCATTTATTAGAATGCTTTCAGGAGAATGAAACAATAGGAGTTCATCAGCATTTAATAGATGTAGATTTGGATGCTCCAAAAATTCTTCTACATGATGGCCAATATGAGAAGGTAGATCATACTGAATTTATTTTAAGGAGCATCCTATCCAAGAAGGTGAAGAAAAAGAAGTGGAAGAAGGGGAGAAAGATGAAGAATCGAAAGAAGAATCTAAAGGATACTAAATATCTGAAGAAGAAGATGAGGAGTCAACCCTAAGAAGGAAGGAGTCAACCCACCTCTCCTCGTGAAGCTTCTGCTTTAGCTCGGAGACTCTTCTTTGAAGCCCCATCTCTCCTTTCTTAGACTTCTTTTCTAAGTCCAAGCACCTCTCAATGATGGCCTCCACCTAGGCATCCAAGCTCTTATATCTCGCATCCGGAATGCCACCTCCAACCGCTCTCATTCTCTCGGCCTTCTGATGTTATTTTATTTCTTGCATTGTCTTGAATCATTTTAAACACTTGTTTTGCATCATTTTAAATCTTGCATTGTCATATTATAATTTGTATAATTAATTTATGAATCTATTATTTTATTTTCAGAGATTATAGATTATATCTTTCAGAGGGCAGAGCCATCACAACCGAGAAGAGAGCTCTCATGTAGCCAGCTCACATAGTTCTGCATCACACATACCATGCAGTAAACTCTAATACTTTAGATATTTAGTAAACTCTAATACTTTAAGATTATTTTATCCTTTATTATCTAATATAATATTTTTATGATGTCTTGATGCTCTCAGATTCAGATGACATGAGGTCACCAGTGACCCCACAGTCACGTGGAGCAGCGTCCGACTCTTAGAGTCAGCGATGTGGTAAAGGATCCATCTAGTTCGCGGCACCTTTGACTCGTTTGGAGGATAGAGAGCTCGTCTACATTCAGAGCCACTTATAAGTACTATATTTTTACTGAATAAGTTTAAATTTAACCATTTTAGAGTCTAACATTTATTGTTCAAATTAATTTGCAATACATTTAGAGAGCCTAGGATGCCTCGTGTGGTTACTGGAATCATCCGACGATTGATGCTGGGATCGATGAATGAGTTCTCCAATTAGCCGTCAGGGGCTTGTAGTGCCGTCTGGGAGATGTTTCTAATAAGTGAAAATTGTTAATTTTAAATTCGTAATAGGTTTGTATTCTATTTATTTATAGATATTTGCTTCTACTTGCAGGAGTATTACCGATTCGAGACTCCTTAGGATGAAGAGGTTGGCCGTCAGACCTTCGAGGAGGTAGCCATACGTAGCCTCTGGGATAGGCTGTACTGCCTTAGGCAGTCTGTCATAGAGCACTCCAGTTCTGAATCACCATCAAACTGAAAATCTTACACAAATCATTAGATGTGGACGGACATATAGGAGACCCTCTGTGATCAGTGGAGCACCGAGGAGTATTCTGGTAGGCAGTAAAGGGCACTATAGCATTAGACCATCCAGTAGGATCCGATCAAGCACACTGGTGGCTCCGTTGGCACACATGTTGTGGCCGATAGATTGATAAAATTTTATACTTAAATTAATTTCATATTGAATTGATCATATATTATTTTAATTAATTTAATTTTATTATTTATTTATTATAGACATGGCAACTGAATCGTGCACCAGGACAGCTACAGATATAGGAGGCCACACAGCAGTTTAGAAAAATTGATGATCATTTAGATCCTAGATCTCGACAGATCACGAAAATAATTTAAATATTATTTATTAAATTTTATATATACTGATATGTCAGGACTAATGAATTTTTAAACTATATAATGGATTATGCGGAGTATCTCATATCGCGGCACGGTGAGGATCCATCCTCTCAGCCCCTCCTTGATTTTGAGGGATGGCTCAAGGCCACCGAAGGGGTGAGTAGAAGTCGAGTCATAGGATTCAACCATAGCTTCGATCCTTCAGCAGCTCGGTACTCTTTAATATCCTCCTCTTAAACCTCGACGATCTAGATATAGGGTGATGCACATATGGAGGAGGTCGTGT
This sequence comes from Elaeis oleifera, assembly GCA_000441515.1. Classification (NCBI taxonomy): domain Eukaryota; kingdom Viridiplantae; phylum Streptophyta; class Magnoliopsida; order Arecales; family Arecaceae; genus Elaeis; species Elaeis oleifera. The sequence continues at coordinate 149,838 of KE504844.1, forward strand.
AGAAGCTTTGGAGCCAACGATCTCAGAGCTTTCAAGATACCGTCCGCGATACGATAGTTGAGATTCTCAAAGATCCACATCTATACGATCAACTGGGCTCGTTGTCACAACCATTACAACAAGTAAGTCTATTAATAATTTTTTATTTATTTAAATTTTATATTTAGAAGCTTTACATATTTAGGTTTGAGTCCGAAAATAGGATCTAAGAGATAAAAATTTAATCTAACTATTCAATCGATGGATCCGAAGTGTCTATAACTCCATATCATTGAATAAAATATGTAAGAATAATCTGTTCAAGAATCGAAGTAGTATATGAAAATATACATCTCTATATCTATATATATACTTTCGTATCGAAATTTATTAATAATATTTTATTTTTTTGTTACAGTATGCTGGGATATCTGACTCTCATCCATCAACTGTTGGAGAGGACGTACAGGAGCAGAAGGATGAGAAGGATCTCACGTGTATTTTTTTTTATATGTATGTAATTTGATACTTGTAAAGTTATTAATTTATAAATTATATAATTATATTTTAATATAATATAATTAATTTATA
>KE504844.1:226353-248114 GCA_000441515.1 Elaeis oleifera
CGGCAAGAAAGAAATCCCACAAAAAAATTAGCGCATGCCAATTCCTTTCCAAATTTTTTGTCGCACAAAAAATTCCTTATACGCCATGTCAGATATGATTTAATCCTATTTTGAATCAAATTCAAATAAAAATAAAATCTGAAAGAAAGAGAATCCTAGATAAGGTGGGGCACCAACTATTGGCAGCCCCTCCCCTTTCACGCGTGCAAAAACAAAAGGGACGCATTTTCATGCGCTCCCTCCCCTTCTCAACGTGAAAACTGGAGAGAGAGTCCCAAGAAACCTGAGCTCTCTGAGTTATGGTTCAGCTGGTTCAAATTGGATCTCAATCGGATACAAATCGAGTCCGAATCGAGTCGAATTCAGAAGACTGTCAAGCCTGATCCAATCAAGCTTGAAATCCAAATGTGATTTGGATAATTGAACCAAATTAGCATTAAATTAAATTAAATCTAGTTAAATTAAATCTGATTTAAATTAATTAAGACTTAATCCATAATTTAATCAGTCCAATAAATTACAATATTTGTAATTAAGTCTCTGCGCTAACAATTAGCAGCTGCCAAAACTGTAACGATTACAAATTAACAATTTCTAAAATTCAAACTATCAATCCAATTGATAATTCGAATGTGATCTAAATCATTGATCAGATCATGCTCTTTTTATGTGTGACCCCTCAGATTCTATTCTATCTGATAGTGAGACATATCGTGATCTCCATCATCATATCTTCGAAACTCTTTTGATGGACTAGAACGATTCCAACTCACCTCAACAAGGATCGTTGATCCGAAAATATCCTAGTGAGTTCTCACGATCCACCAGTGACGCCTAGCAGTATGTAGTGGCAACCCAGCAGAACAGAAAAAATGAACCTCTAGATACAGTTATCGTATGATATAATCCCTCTATCTTGAATCCCGACTAGATGGAGGTAATGGAGAACTCGTCAAACTCCTTCGTCAGTCATATGCTAAATTGGCTCGACTCGAGTTCATCAGTGAATTCCGTGAAAACTCTTTTTCAATATTCACTCTTACTCTGGCCAGAGATTTTCTGAACTCAGTCTTGCGAATCGCATAGGACTTCTCCTTTTCTACCAAGGTCGATAGATTTTATTAGGTGCATCCTACTCTAAACAGCAAATCTGAACCTACAATAGCCAACATACATAGCAAGGACCCAAATAGCTAGGGACCAAGAGAACGTGCAGTCAAACTAACTAGTCTCGCTGCGAATAGCCAATACATCGTAGGTTAAAGAACCAGTCACATCACTGCAGCATCGAAAAAATCACTGACGAATGAGTAGGCATCTAAGTGATTTCTCATATTGGTCATGCTCAGTGCAAGTTATTTTCTAACAACCACCTGTACTCTCACCTCAGTGTCTCTACACCGCAGACTCGAGACTCACTTGTCCTAAAGGGAGGTGATCCGTGTATCGATCTTGAATGGATTGATTACTGTCCTCTGTGACGATCTTTCGATCGAAAGTATTTAAAAATTAACCACTAATGATGTATGTCTCAAATTCTCAATATCTTAAGAATATACAAAATCATCTTTATTAATTTTAGGACAAATCATGGACACAAAAGATATGATTGGTTAAAAAGATTGCCCATCAAGTACAAAATATGTTCTGGAGAAAGATATGTGTCAGTGAAGATTGACTTCTAAGATACACATCTAACACTCGCATCGTCCGACAAATAGCGTAGCAGCTACGGTCACTGCCATGTTGGTGATAGCAACAGGACGCTGTAGCAGACCGTTGGGGAGGCTCTCCAGCAACGACAGCGGTGGGATCTACTGCTACAAGTGGCATCTCCATGCAGTCGCAGGAACCGCAGTAGCGGGAGCGGCTACAGGTCTTCTGCTACCCTCTAGCAAGGGCAACAGTCCACCGCCCTCTCTCCTATTTTCTCTAGCAATCGAGGATAGGGGCGGCACTCGACTACCCATACGACGTGAAGGAAGGGGCATCACGCATTAGAGGAAGAAGAAAGGAATTTTGGGTATCGGGTTTTAGATCTTAACGAATCCAGATCCGAACCCATTCTAATTCAAATCCCACCATTAAGGCATTTGGGTTCAGGTTTTGATCCATTAAGACTACAGATCATACCTGAACCTGGTTCTATTTAAACCTTTTCCAAATAACCCTTTGAAGAACAATTTATTATAAATTGGTCTGTAGTTTTCTGACAGTTCTTATTTTAAGGTAGTTGTTTACAGAAACCCCCTTTCTGTCAGGAATTTATAGTTAAGTCCTTTACTATTAAGATTTTTGATAAAATCACTGTAACTTACTCATTTTTTATTCGACTTGAGCGATTTTTGAACCATTGAACTCGTAATGACTTGAAGAATATTTTGGTTCAGTTCCTCGTAATGATAAAATATTTAAATACCCCTAAATCTATTAAATGGTGTCCTGCTCAATCCTAATCTTCTTATCTACTGACCTTTCTCTCTCTCTTGTTCTCACTCCACCCACCGAAACTCTAATCCTAAAAACTCTTAAGCTTTATCATGTCCACACCCCATGACCTTTTCCTCACAATAACCATTTCTTCCTGTTGCTGCTAGTTTCGACTGAGGTTGGAAGGTGAGAAACTGGGCCTTGCGGAGTGGTGCTAGAGTGACCTACAAACAAAGTCCAGACCGAAAGTTTTCACTCTGACAAGAACCTTCCGATGCTTAAATTAGGAATCAGAGAACAATGAAAGCAGCAACTGATTCTTTAAGAGGGGTTACTTACCAGGATCCTCGAGACTTTAGTTTTTTAGAGAGGATATGGCTGAACAACCATGGGAATGTGTGGTTCCGAAATTGTCAGACTGTTGGACGTGCTGTTAGTAGGTAAGATATTCTAACCCTTATTTACTTTCGTGAGATATGGAGAGTTAGTTACATCCGAACTTATCTATTCAAATAAACAGCTACTGCATGTGCTAGAAAATTGGCTGTCCGAAATAATAGAGGAAGCTCACGTGCCAGATGGACCGCACATCAGATTAGATATAAACAGCTCAACTCCACATACCTTAGCTCGATGGTTGGATCGGCAACCATGAAGTAGCTTGCTGGCTTAAGGTATCCATGATAACACAATGATCTGAGGTATCCACGGTACCATCGTAACACTACCTCCTACTTCTGAGTCTGAGAATCAGATGAAAAGAATACCTCTGAAGTCGTACCTCAAATCTAAGGATGTGCACTCTCACGCTTTCATATGCATCTCCAGTGTTTAAAATTGATGACGTCAGCCTGACGGGTAGGGCTTGTTGTGAATGGTTGTGATTGATGGGACCACTCATATAACAATTTTCTCGAGAATTTAATTTTTCCAGCGACGACTCTCTGTCTTCTTCTTCGCCTTTCCTTAATCCGCTTTTCGAGGACATTGAGGAGGCAACTGCAATCCCCTTCGTTTCAGATTCTCGCTGCGACTCTCAGAGACAAGATGAATCTAGAGTTCTTGAGAAAGCTTGAACCGGTATCGGCCCGGAAGAGGTAGGCCAAAGTTCCGTCCACTGATCCTCCGAACCCCATGGGTGGTGATGTAGAGGTTCCGGCCATTGAATCAACTACCACAACTATGGAAGATGAAAATTCTCTTTTGATTGCCGAGTCTACGATTTCTTCATTGGAGGCTGTGATGAAAACTCCACCAAATGGGATTCCGACAAAGAAGACTCCGATGGAGAAGATACAAGCGACAGATACAGACAGTTATCCTGAAGAAGCTCAGACGATGGCAGCAGAGACTGGGGAGCTTTTGGAGCAGGTGGCTCCTATCAAATGCCTTCCTTTGATCATTTTTCAAGCAAGTCCTTCACGATCAGTACCTTCTGCTCTATCCACGGTGAAGAATCTGAAGACCACAGCGGAGTTTCTGAGAGATTTTCTTTCTCCTATTGAAAACAGTATTTGGACGAACAAAGGGCTCAGCAGTGGATGACGGATGCCCTTAGATCTCTTGCTTAGGTAAGGAGTCTTTGGCTCTTTCCCTTTGATATCCTGTAGCTTGCTGTATTTAATAGCTTTGGCATATAGATTGGGCATTATCTAGCCAGCTTCGTCGGCTCCACCTCTGAAGCTTCAGCATTAGACCTTACGACAGTGAAAAAAGAATAGACTGGCTAAAGTATCTTTTAGAGTAGGAACAATCGATTACCATCGAGTTGACCAAGAAAGTCGACTCTTCTGAGGATGCCCTTCGAGAAGCCCAAAAAATGATCGATCGTCGAGATGACGAGTTAAGAAGGACTGAGAAGAAGATTGAAGACCTCAAGAGGCAAAGATCTAGGGCTGAGAGAGACTGTTGTCGAGCCCACAATAATATAGAGTGCCTAAGGAGGATGCTCGAAGGAAGAAAGGATCGAGACTCTATCTCTCTCGAGGTTCATTCTCAAAGGAGCCCCAGAGAAGCTAAGCTAAAAAGGCCAGAACCTCAGATAGATTGGGCCGTAAAGAGAAAACACCTCAGAAGGATGAAAGTTCTGCCTCCAAGAGGATTTGGATGACTTAGGAACCGTCTGCACCTTAGAGTGAACTTCAGGAGGCGCTGACAAATGTAGAGTACCTGAAGGAGAAGCTAAATGAGGAGAGAGAAGGCCAGACTTTTCTCCACCACCGACTCTTAGATCAGGAGCTTCTCACTACGAATGCTTTCAAAAGGATAGATCAATAGGCGAAAAGAGGAGCTGAAATCATAAACCAGACTTGCAAGACATCATTCTCCGCAGGCTTCGAGAAGTATAAGAAAATGGCTCAAGCGCACCTTCCTACTGACCATGTCGAGCTTCTGCAAGCCAGCTTTCCAAATGAAAATCTGAAGGTCGTGACAGAAGACAGCATAGGAAGGTTCGCAAAAATATCCTGATGCATTATTGAGACTAACAAAATCGATGCGGCCATCCAGACAGAAGAGATAGCTGGCATTGAGGAGGACTATGCTGAAGTGAATCACTTTGATAGCGCTCCAAGGCAATGATGTATTTTCTTTGTAATTTGAACTTTGTAATCATTTTGATGCAAATGAATAAACTCATTTTTGTTATTAATGTTCACTATGTGTGAATGGATGAGTGTAAATCACATTCCGAGCTATATTGGCCAAATTTCGATCCATACTAGAAATTTAGTTATAATTCAAATCATAAGGCATAATCTAAACCACAATCCGAGCCATAATTCGAGCTATATGACTCATACCTATCATGCAAATTTTGAAAGGATAGGGATTCAAATTACCTCCACATGGCAGGTATTATCGCACATCTCTTCATGTACCTTCGAAAATGGTGCAGGATAAGATTTGCTTGCCACTGGCATTAACTACCATATTGGCGATAGGAGCCGTACCTGATTGGTAATTGCCACACGTCAAGCATTCGTTCAAGCTCCATCGATTCACGCCTCCGATAATTAATGCTCTGAGAGAAGATATCGTTGGGAGATCTTCTGAGTTTGGATTTACTTAAACCTTAGACGAGACAGGCTTCTAAGATTTTCGACCATCCTTTTCTTTTGCGGTAGGTTCCTCTCCTTTGTCTTTCACTTCAGAGCTTTCTTTTACTGCGAAGGAAATGAGTTCTAGAGACTCCGACTTCATCCCACTAGCATTCTAGTCCGAGCTAATGGAGAGGGATGTGATACTGCTTCATGAGCAGTTTCAGATATCGCAGTATCACATCCCTCCGACATTCTAATTGAAAATTTCGGGATCGAATGATTGAGTCTGCCGACCCTCAGACCGAATGAGCCTCTATGAGGAATGCTTCTGGGCTGGGCTAAAGCTTCCCCTTCATCCCTTCTTTGTAGCTCGTTTTCAATATCTTGATATGTCACAAAATTTGGTAGTCCCAGATTCATGAAAGCATATCTGTGATTTTACTGCAGTGCGCATGTTGACTGGGATTGATCCCAGCATCGCACTTTTTCATTCTTTCTTCAGCCTCAAGAGGCATCTTGGATCACGTGGGTGGTAGTATATGACGCCACGAAGGAAGAAGAATGCTCGCCCATTGATCTGAGATACTTCTTTCGCTGTCCACAGCTGAAAAGAGTATTTTCTCTTTGTCTATCAGACATCAGATGAGGATTGAGGGCTCATCGCCCAGGATAAACCACAAGAGGCTGTGTTGAAGGAGCCTTCATTGGATCAGCGCCTGAGGTAGGAGGCAGAAATCTTGCACAATTTTAACGTCCCGATGCTGAAGAGTTTCAATCGGCACGACATTGTTTAATGCCGGTATCAGTCAGGTCGGTCCCCAAAGTGCGCATGGGTCGCCTGCCCCAGAGCTTTGTGTTTTTTGATTTTTATTTACCTTTATGCTAACCACTTGATTGCTTTGCTTGCAGAGATGGACCCAAATTTACTGAAGAAACTAGAGCTGAAGACCCATCGAAAAAAGGCAACAGAGCCTGCGGATGCTCGGAGCGAGGGATGAGTGAAAAAATCTGAAAAATCGATTAACCGATCCGAAATCGAAAAACCATTTCAAAAAATGCGATTAATCAAACCATCGGTTTCGGTTTCGATTTGGATTGTTTGAAAAAATTTTGATTTCAATTCGGGTTCGATTTTTTCTTTAAAAAAATAATAATTAACCAAACCGACTATTATATATATATAACATATGAAAAATATAATTCATATATAACATATAGTTGAGCTTGCTATTTTGTTAAGGGTAACTGACAGGCCCAGGATTCAAATTATAGCTTCACACCTTTATTCTTTATGTTTTTTTGGTTTAAAAATCTAAAAAATTCTTAACCGCACTTCTTCGTTCTTTTTCATTCTTAACCCTAACTTTTCATTCTTTCTGTTTTGTTCTTCCCCCACCGCCACCGCTCTTCTTCTTTTTCTCCGTCCCTCACTGCCGAACTTCTCCATCCTTTACAGCTGAGCTTTTGTTCTTTTCTCTACAGTCGCCGCACTTCTTCTTCTCCACTATCACTTTAATTATTTTTTTATTTTATTTTTTGACATCTTTTCTTGATTATGTTATTTTCAAAATAATATCTGTCAAGAAGATTGCTCTCTTCTTTGTTTTATTGAAATTTGACAAACCCATGTTTTGTTTTTCAGACGCTCTTCTTCTCCGTCCCTCACCACCAAAATCCCGACTGAACTGATCTGTTTTTATATATAGATGAAAAAAATTGATTAACCGATTAATCGATCCATTTAATATGGTTAACCATGATCGGTTAACCGTATCAAATGGATTGGTTAGGTTTATGATTTGGAAAAATCGATGAGTTCAGTTCGGATTGAAAATTTGAACAATGGTTCGATTAATCGAACGATGCTCACCCCAACCGGAGCACCCACATCAGGATTAAAAGTATCCCGCACCACTGACTTCTAGGTCAGAAGGATCCGAATCTCTCTGCGCTGATGACTTCAGAGTTATGAGGGTTCAATCTAACTCATCTGCATCAACTTCTGACAGGGATCGAAGAAGCCAAATAGATCAAGTCTCCGAAGAAGTAATTCTATGCCTACCGACCCCTCAAGTCATCGACTTCTCTCCAGAAGAGGCACCAACCGAGGTAGCTGGGGCTTCTGAAACTGCACCAGCTGATCTAAAGCTCGAGGCTTCGGCCTTAGAGGACTATAAGCTGGTGCACGAGCTGTTTACTGGGATGCTCCTCCCGACTGACGCAAACGAGCTACTGATCGGATCGTGCGGGGAGGTAAGAAAGGAGCTGTAGGATGCTTCATCCAGATAAATGGAAGCTCCTACAATATTTTATTTATTCTAAGCATACATTTATGATATTAATGATAAGAGACTTTCTCTTTCTAATAGCTCGCTCATTATCTAAACGAGTATATGGAGCATTTCCGCGAGGTTTCGACGGAGGCGAGGAAATACAAGACCGACATCCAAACACTCAAAGTTACGAAGGATAAGACTGAGAAGGAGGCTGGAGAGATCTCCATGAGGGCTGATGCTGCCATAAGGAGGGCTGAAGACGTCGAAGCAGCCCTGAAAGGAGCTATTAAGGAAAACTCATGGCTACTAGACATCCAAGAAGCACAGACAGCGAGAATAAAAGAGCTTGAAGCTCTGCTAACAAAGAATAAAGCTACGATCGAGACAGCAGAAAGAAGGCAGTAGAGGTGAGAGTGGTGCCGAGGCACGGATCAAGGAGGCCGCCACAAAGGTTGTTGAGGACTTTCAGGCGTCAGAGAAATACTACGATGAGAAAATGGAGTTTGCCGCTGATGCTTATATCGGTGGGAAGCAATTGATCCGAAACAGAGTTAATGCCAAGTATGCAAAATTAAATCTAAATTTTTTGGACGAAGTTCGAGAACCCACTACAGCCGATGCACCCACGACGGACACTCCCACACCAAATGCTGCCCCTTAGGCTTTCTGTTTCTTTTCTTTTGTATTTGGACATTTTGAGGTCATTGTAAAACTTTAAAGAAATGAATGAAATTTATTTTCTTCATATCCTCCGTATTTCATTTATGCTCGCATATTTTTATTCATCAAGCAGAGACTAGCTCCGACCTAAGAAACTTAAATTACCCCAATCAAAAGGATATCTAATCCAATCCCGATCTTAGGAATTTAGATGAATCCATCCTGATTTACGGGACTCTAAGCTTCACCACAAACTTAGTTTCGATCGTCGAAAGTTAAGTAGAAATGTTCCAAACGAAGGAACTTTAATGAAAATAGTCCCAATTAAAGGAACTTCAGCAGTTGGAGTTTCGATCAAAGGAACTTTGGTTCCGAACCAAGGAACCTCAGTAGTTGAAGTTTCGATCAAAGAACTGCAGATCCGAACAAAGAACCTCAGCAGCTGGAGTTCTAATCAAAAAACTTTGGTTCCAAACTAAGGAACCTCAGCAGTTGAAGTTCCGATCAAAAAAATTTTGATTCCGAACAAAGAACCTCAGCAGTTGGAGTTTCGATCAACGAAACTTTGGTTCCGAACTAAAGAACCTCACTAGTTGAAGTTTCGATCAAAAAATTTTAGTTCCGAACTAAGGAACCTCAGCAATTGGAGTTCCAATCAAGAAACTTGGATTTCGAAGAAAAGAACCTCAGCAGTTGGAGTTTCGATCAAAGAAACTTTGTAGAACTCGTCGGACAGAAATTTCAGCTTTTCATGCCACTTTTATATGCAAACATGAGTTGATGAATCCACAAATTCAAATATATAATAATATGATGTTACAACATTACTGATAATACATACGTAGGTTGGTCGAATTTCACGATCTAGGGAGTAGAGTCCCGTCGAGTTGCTTCAGCCGATAGATCTCCGAACATACCACTTCGTCCACCTGATAGGGACCTTTTCAGTTAGGTGATAGCTTCCCTTGCTCAGTAGGCTGCGAAACTTCAGCTCGCCACAATACTAGATCACCAACTCAAAATTCTTTGACCTTGATCCAGACGTTATAATACTTAGCCACCCTCTGACGATAGGCAGCCATTCTCACGACGGTACTGCTTTCTTCGATCAAGTCAAGATTAGCCCGGAGTCATACAAAGTTGGTATCTTTATTGTACTCTTCAACTCTGAGAGATGAGAGCCCAAATTCTACAGATATGACTGCTTTAATCCCAAATACGAGATTGAAAGAAATCTCGCCAATTGAGATCCTCTGTGTGGTCCGATAAGTCATAACACATGATGAAGCTCATCTATCCATGATCCTTCTGTCCGATCTAACCTGACCTTTAAGTCCTGTAGGAGAGTTCTATTGATCACTTTCATCTCTTCATTTGCTTGTAGGTGGCTTACCGATGTGAACGATGTTCTATTCTATGACTTTCACAGAATTCGCAGAGTCGAGCACCACTGAATTGTCTGTCGTTGTCTGTGATCAGCACTTTGGAAAGACCATACCAACAGATAATAGATTTTCAAATAAATTTTTACTCTTGCCTCGATTATATAGATCAAAAGCTCGACTTCAATCTACTTTGTAAAATAATCAATAGCCATCAGAAGAAACTTGCGTTGATCTGACACTCAAGAAAAAAGACTAAGAATGTCTATTCCCCATTAAGCAAATGGCTAAGAAACACTGATGGGAGTCAAAAGTACTGCCGACTGATACTGAATATTGAAATTTCTCTGACATCGATCGCACTTCCTAATGAATCTGTCTGTATCTTGTTACACAGTGGACCAGTAGTAGCCCTGTCGAAAAATCTTTTATAACAGAGATCTACCCCCCAAGTGACAGATGAATCTCCCATAGCGCACGATCAGCCTCAGACGGACGCAAGCACTTCAGGAGAGGCAGAAAAATGACTGCTTGTACAGCTTATCATCATACAAGACATAGTAAGCGGCCTGCTTTCTTATCTTTTGAGCCTCCTTGCGATCAAACGGTAGCTCACCCGATTTTAAATATTTGAGCAGAAGATCAATTCAGTTGGATTCCTCATCAACTTGCTGGACAACAAGAGGCTCTTCAAGGCTCAAGATCTTTAATACCTCAAAGCAAGTCCCTTTTCTAAGTCAGCGGGCAATAAGGTTGCTAATTTTGACAGTACGTCTATCTTGATATTTTCCACTCGGAGGACCTATTAAATATCAAAACTCAAAAAGGATAAGATTAAATCCTTTACCTTTTGAAGATATCTCTTCATGTTTTCCTCTCGAGCCTCATATCCGCCCTTGATTTGTCCAACTACCAATTAGAAGTTACCGCATATCTTGAGATTTTGAGCTCTTATTTCTCTCGCAACTTTTATGCCAGCAATCAGAGCTTCATACTCTGCTTCATTATTGGTGGTCAAAAATTTGAAGCACAGAGCGTACTCCGCCACATCACTTTCAGGATCGGTTAAGATAAATTCGACCCTAATCCTAATGAATTTGACAAGCGATCGATATGCAGGATCCATAACTCCTCAGGATCAGCTCCGATATCTATTCTTCACTTCTCAAGCTTTCCCCAGCTCTTGAGCTCTCTCCATTTTTTTAGCCTTCTCCACTCTTTGAGCTCTGTTCGTTCGAAATGGTGCATTCAAGGATGAAGTCCGCTAATATCTGAGCTTTAATCGAAGGCCTCGGACGATACTGTAAATCCAACTTCGAGAGTTCTAGAGCCCACTTTGCAATCTGTCCCGAAGTATCTGAACGATGGAGAATGGCTTTGATCGGCTAATCAATAAGCAACACAACAGTATGAGCCTGAAAATAGGACCGAAATTTTCTCACCGTGACGACTAGCACAAAAATCAACTTCTCCAATTTGAAGTATCTGATCTCTGCATCATGAAGGACTTTGCTGGTATAGTATATGAATTTTGAATACATCCTTCTTCTCAGACAAAGACTGAGCTAATCATCACTGGAGAAACGATGAGATATAATAGTAGCTCCTCACCAAGTTGAGACTTCGCGAGCAATAGTGTCGAGCTGAGATATTGTTTCAACTCTTCAAATGCCTTCTGACATTTAGTAGTCCATTGGAAGTCTTTTAACTACTTGAGGATCTGAAAAAAAAGAAGACATCTCTCGACCAATCTGGAGATGAAGCGGTTGAGCGAAGTAATTTGCTAATCAGATGCTGCACCTCTTTAACAGTTATTGGTGGTGTCATCTCAAGGACTGCCTTGATTTTCTTGAGATTTGCCTCGATATCTCTTTGTGAGACCATAAATCCGAGAAACTTGTTTGAGGTAACTCCGAAGGCACATTTTACTAGGTTCAGCTTCATCTAAAATTGACAGAGAGTGTCAAAAATTTCTTGAAGGTTAGCAATATGATCTAGAGTAGCTCGACTCTTGACCAGCATGTCATCTACATATACCTCCATATTGCGATCGATTTGATCTTTGAAGATCTTATTCACCAACTGTTGATAGATAGCCCCTGTATTCTTTAAGCCAAAGACATCATCCTGTAACAAAAAAGCCCATAATCAGTCATAGAGGCTGTTTTCTCTTCATCCTCAGGCACCATCCAGATCTGATTATAATCGAAGAAGGCATCCATTAAGGTGAGGAGCTCATATCCTGAAGTTACATCCATCAGCTGGTTGATCTGAGGTAATGGATAGCTGTCCTTGAAACAGGCTTTATTTAAGTCGACGAAGTCAATGCACATGTGCCACTTTTCATTTATCTTTTTGATCAAGACGATGTTCGCCAACCAATCTAGATACATTGCTTCTCTAATAAAGCTAGCCTTGATCAACTTGTCCACCTCTTCAGCTATAGCCTTCTAATGTTCTGGGATAAAACTTCGCTTTTTTTGCTTCATCAGATGACAAGTTGGATCCACCTTTAGGTAGTGAGATATAACTTTCGGATCTATACCAAATATGCCCGTGGCCGACCAAGCAAAGAGATCCACATTTTCTACAAAAGAGCGGTTAATCGATTTTTGTTATCTCATCAAGGTGTGAGCTGATCTTCACTGTCTGGTTGAGATTCTCTTTCCTTAGCGGGACCTTCAAGAGGTCCTCAAATGACTGGGCGCGTTCCTCAACCAGATCATCTCGAGCATCCAGCCTATTGAAAATTCGGATTGGACCTCTGCTTGGGATGGCTGACCTTCTGCTCGAAGCTTGACAACAAAATATTATCGAGCCATAGTCTGGTTGCCTCAGATTTTCCCAACTCTATTTTTGTTGAAAACTTCACCATCAAGTGATAGCTCGATACTACGGTCTTTAAAGTCCATAAACTCGAACAACCAAAGATTATATTGTAGGCTGAAGGAAGTTTATCCATCGAAAATCGATTTGGATTGTCATTCGCTGCGATGGAGTGAACTGTAATAGACAGTCTAATCAACCCCTCTGGAATCATCGAGCCTTCGTAGAAACTCTGAATTGGGGTATCAAACCTACTCAATTGATCTGGAATAAATCTCATTTGGGAGAAGATAGAGTAATACAAAATATCGATCGAGCTTCCATTATCAATAAATACATGGTGTACATTATAACCAGCAATATTAGCAATTACAACCACCGTATCATTATGCGGAGCTTGCACATCCTCTACATCTTGCTTGGTAAATATAAAGGCATCCCCGAGTCCATCCTCAAGCCTCAATCTCTTCATCTCTGGAAGCTCTGCTGATCCAAACGACCCTCCAATTATCATGTGAATTTCTCCTCGTATAGGTCGATCTTCTACTACCACCTGTCCTTTTGCTTCTGGTCTCTCCGACTGTGCCAGTGCTGGATGCGGCTGAGGCAAAGGGAATGACTGCTGAGGCAAAAGAGGAGATCGTCGTGGAGGTGCTCTCCGTCGGATGAAGCGGTTTAACCTCCCCTACCTAATGAGCCTCTCAATCTCGTCTTGAAGCTGGAGGTAATCTTCAGTATCGTGACCGTGATCACGATGGTAAAAGCAGTACTTATTTGGATCGCAACACTCAAATTTCATCCGCATCCTTGGAGACTAAGGTAGCTCGGTTCGCACCTCCATCAATACCTCCCCCTGAAAACATTCAAAGGCGTATAATTAGTATAATGCCTCGAAGGTGAGGATTGTTGATCCCTTTTTTGAGGACTCTGAGATCGACGATTCCAAGGGCCTCCATTTTTTCACCTTTGAAATGGAGATTGAAAACACTGACGGGTTCTCCCCTCTCATCTTAAAGAGCGTTCCTTATTCTATCCTACCACAACAGAACTGGTTGGGATCTCTTCTGCAAAAACCTCCTCCGTGCAGGCATACTTCTCCGCACAGGCAAGCATATCGAGATAATCATGAGGAAAAGACTTCATCAACAACTTTTTAAGATTGTTCTTCAATAGTCCACCCATCATAGCGAACATCGCGATCGATTGATCCAGATCGCGAACCTCTAAGGTTGCCATATTAAAATGATTAATAAAAGCACGGATCGACCTCACTTCTTTCTACTTGATGATGTGGAGATAGTCGGACCGCTTCTGCTATCGCTGACTACTGACAAAATGACTGATGAAAAATCGATACACCTCTTCAAAGAATGGATTGAGATCAGTTTCAAACTTGAGTAATACTGCCGAGCTGCCCCTTTAAGAGTAATAGGGAATACTCGATAGAGGATGCTATCTGTCGCGCCTTGAATGAGCATCGCCATCTTGAAAGTATCCAGATGATCGACGAGATCAACAGTCTCATCGTAGGTCTCAAACTAGGGCACCTTAAAGTACCGAGGAAGTGGCTCCTGCATTATCCTCGACACAAAGGGCTGCTCACTGTTGAACCCTTCGTAGGGCTGTGCCAAGGAGGTATTGTTGAGAGCATTCTCGATCTTTTTATCGAGTGCCTGAAACCTTCTCTCTATGGTAAGATCCCAGACAGTGCAAGCTTCTGAATGCTGGAGAAAATGATGATCAGATGTTGAATCATGCCCTGATCGTGGGCTGAGAGATCGCCGTCTTGCCAGTTGTTGGGCCTTAAGACGGTTCTGGCAGTTTGCCTCCTCTTTGGACTCTACAGAAGCATCCGCACCTGCTCAGGTTGTGGTGGCGGCTGGGAAGCCGGATTCGGCTGGGGTGCCACCATAGGAGGTGCTGGAGGCACCGTCAAGGGAAGTACTAATAGCACCACTGAAGGAGGTGCAGGAGCAGCCTGATCCGACTGCAGTACCGTCAATAGAGGCGTAAGAACAGTTTGGACCGTCTGGACGATAGTTGTCAGAGTCTGAACCTGCTAGAAGAGCAGGTTGAACTGATCCGCCGTGATTAGCACTAGCTGGGTCGGCGGAGGAGTCTCCGTCACTGATGGCTACACCTGGCTGTCAGTCTGGTTCTCCACCTGATGGGAGGCGGCGGTGTTGGAGAGATGAGATGAGATTTGCTTTGGTGGCATACTATGAAGATTACACCCTTCTTCTATCTACTACTGTTGGTTTCGGCTGAGGTCAAAAGGCGAGCAACTAGGTCTTGCACAATGGTGCTGGGATGATCTGCAAAACAAAATCCGGACTGGAGATTTTCACTCCGATGAGGATCCTCCGATGCTCAAGTCAGGAATCAGAAAATAATGGAAGCAGCAACTGATTCTCTGAGAGGGGTTACTTATCTGAATCCTCAGGGCTTTAGTTATTTATAAAGAATATGACTAAACAACCATGAGAGCGTGTAGTTTCGAGATTATCGGGCTGTTGGATGTGCTGTTAGTAGGTGAGATATTCTAGCTCTAATTTGCTCTCACGAGATGTGGGAAGTTAGTTACATCCGAACTTATCTACTCAGGATGAACAACTACTGCACGTACTAAGAAATTGACTATCCGAGATAACAGAAAAAGCTCACATGCCAGATGGACCGCAAATCAGACTGAATATAAACAACTCAGCTCCACATACTTTAGCTCGATAGTTGGGTTGGCAACCACGAAGATAGCTCGTTGGCCTGAGATATCCATAATAACACACTGATCCGAAATATCTAAGGTACCACTGTAACACTTCCCAATTTTAAAATTCACTTAAGTTGCTTTATATCTAAAAACATTGACAGCCAGGTGCTTTTGCACGTGCATTATAGTTAATAAACGATTAGTGTGCTAAGTTTGAGCCCTGGACTAAGTTGATAAAATGTTGCATGTCCCTATGAAAGGAAGGCCATTAAGAAGTTCTATTACAAGCAGCTCCCTATACCTTTATTTTAGTAGTAGTTGAACGTTAGGAGGAAACAAGTACCCTCAACTTCCTCTATGGTCATAAGGAGGTAAACTAATCGGCTTTGCTTGCATGCATCTTCAAATTGGATCTAGTTAATGACAATATGCCCAAACAAGAACCTTATCTCTTTTGAATCAAAGAAATGATGAACGATCCATTCACCTCTGTATTTTCAAATGGAGTTTCTTAACACTTTCATAAAAGATAATGTTCTTGTCTGTTATGATGGTGGATGAATTCCTAGTTGCAATGCAAGTGGTGTGAGCCTTAATCACTTACTGATGAGTTCAAGGAGTGTAAATACTCAATGAATCATTTAGATATTCCTAACATCGTTTGGAGTCAAGATGGCTTCAACAACAAGCTCCTCATGTTCCTACCATATGGCTTCATCATCCATTGCATGTTCATCCCTCCGATACTCCATGTCTTTGACATCAACATGACTAGCCAAATGCGTTCACGGAGTGTATACTCTAGGTGGACACTTTCTGATTGTTTCCAACCATCCCACATTTAAGTCTCTTAAACGCATTATTTATGACATAAGGCCTAAAATTCCATGTCCTTACATCACTAGCAAAAGCTCCCATGATAGTTATAATTAGCGGTGAGATATGGCGGCCTCTATCAAAAGCAAGATCATGACCAACCTGCTGGTTGACACTTAATCAGCATTATCTGTTTCATGGAATTGTTAGGTAAACTTCTCAGCCTTCACTGCTTATTAATAGCATCATCAACATAGACAAACATATGTAAAGCTACGTGACCTGGATCCAATCACTCAATCCCATGATGTAATATGCACCAGCTTACTCTTCATTCTGTTCAAGTACATTCTGGAGATAAGCAAGCAAATTTAACCGGGCATTTCCTCAAGATTTATTCACCTGCATCAGACCAAAGAACTGCTGGAATATGATTACTTAGTCATCAGTAGAAATATTTCTCCTCAGTTTCTTCGTTTTAGGCCAGTTTTCCACTTTGATTTTGCCTACCTAACCAAACCTTATAGAATATATTGAACCACATCGGAGCAGTTTCATTCATCTTCACTGTAACTACTATACTTTCTAATCATCTAGAAGTTCGTGCACTGAAAACTCATCTAGATCCAAACAAACCTGATAATCATCAATATTGACTTTAATCCTGTAGTCCCAAGACTACTCAGAAGCTCTCGCTAACCTATTCTTTATCCCTTAACGGTGCTCCTCATAAGACTCATGATCACAATCAAATCCATCAATAGCGTCAAGGTTTGACTATAAATCTAAGACAATAGCCTCTTGCTGGTCTCCTGCAAGATGGATACAGTTATCGAGCAGAATGCAATGATCAGGGCCTCATATCAGCTGTCAGATTAAGCCACTATGCAAACATTCAGTTAGCTGCCTCAACATAGCCTCCGGTTTATGTAAACAATCATAAGTATGTTGCTATGACACCCCTCTAAGCTGTGGAATAAAAAGTACCTGGCTGGATGCCTCGCTCAGCCATTAAAATGATGGAAGCATAAACTAATGCCTAAGATGCTTGAGATCATAGAATTATACAATCACTAGAAGCTTCTAAGATGCAAAATGTGCAAACTATACAAAAATAATGAATGAAATAGGCTATGACCAAAATATGCAGTGACAGCATGTTAAAAATACACAAATTCAACAAAATAAATCAATATAACAATCTACAATCAAAATCTCCCAGGCGACATGATAAAACAATCTACAATCAATATTGTACTAAGTCCAAAGATTAACAAGTAAACTCTAGTACTTGAATTAAAAACTCAAGCCCTTTCTTTTGTCCAAATTAAACTCTCAGACAACATGCAAAATTCTACAATTTACACCTAAATATAAAATTAAATTAAAAAAATTCTCAAAACCCCTGAACAATCTGCTTTGAAACAAATCTGATGCTACTTAAGGTGGCCTGTGGAACTTGTGAGGCCTGATGTGAATCCCATCATGCAATTTTCAGCAGAAGGTAACTGGACGCAGCAGATTTCTAATATTCGGGACAATTATACATGCACAATTTAAATGTTGGCATCCAAAACCAACATGATCTAACCAAATAGCATGATCACAGCCAGCAAAAGCAGTATGACTGTAAACAATAACAGCTATATAACAGCCTGAGCAAAAACAAATCTCAAACAATTGGTAGCAAGTAGATGATCCTATCAAGAAAATTTGAAGTCCACACAAAAATCCTAGTTGTAAATGTTTGGATTGTAAAAGAAGGAAATATCGCATAGTGGACAAAGAAAGCTAAAAGGAAAGCAGATGCAATAACTAAAGAAAGATCTAACCAAGCCCATGCTTACAACAAACTCTCATGCTCACAAGCTCCGTAAAGTAGCCAAGAAGATATGGATATCACATGGGAACCATGCTATGGATAAGAACAAAGGAAGAGGTGGGAGAATGAATAAGGAAGTAGAGAAAATATGGAATGAACAAGGGAAAGAAGAAGAAAATAGAATAGAGATTGAAATGGTTGAGGTATAAGAAAAAAGGAGAATAGAGAAAGGGATGGTTGGGTTATAAGAATAAAGTGAGAGGATGTTATGACTGCAAAACTTGATGGTTGACCAAGGTGAAGGGTGGTCATCACAAATAATGACTAGGTAGGCTGATCTTGATACCAGCCTGATCTTGATACTTGCTGCTTTAGGGTTCATTTTTACTTGATTATAAAATCCTATGATCAATAATTTTATTAGGTGCTCTGCAGAAGACTATGGTGGGCTTGACTTAACCGTAACATATGGATGTAAACTTCATCCATAAGATAATCTCACCTCCCAAAAAACAAAATGAAGGAAACATGACAAAAAGATGCTCATGAATCAATGTAGTACTGGCGATGTCAGCACCACCTAATGGTGTATGTGCCTTGGATAAATTGAACTTTAAATTGGAAATGTGGAATCAATAATTAGAAGTTCAGAATATAAGAGCCCACATATATAAAAACTAAACAGAGTATTTAAAATGCAGTTTTAGTGTAGGTCTCAACCAATTTTCAATGGCAAGAGCCCATCTTATTCTCAAAAAAAAAAGAATAATATATTTCTATTATGATACTGGGTGCAATACAAAAGAACCTAAAGAACAGTGTAGATCTATCTGAAGAAACATGTATTAAGTGGATATGCACTTTGGGTTGTATGATCATCAGACTTTGATGAGACTTAACATAGGATCTTTCTTTTTTTGGGTGGGCGGCCAGAGTGGGGGATTAAATTTGATACAGCTGCATCAAAGGAAGTTTGAGAGGTCAACAATGAATGATAGAGTGACAAAAAAATATTTAAATGATATCAACATGCACAACAAAATAAAAATGGAGTCTTCAATCAGTAGAAAGGTCTCAGATATGTCTTGATGGTTGAGAGAGCAAAAGAAGGGAAGATATCAGAGAAGTTTTATCAGATAGTAAAATAAGGATTTTAGAAGACCTGAATGCACTGAGGAAAGTCCTAGGAAAATATGATTGAATATGATAGTTAGTTATAATTCACAAAATCAATATAATCATTACTTGGATACTTTACTTTTGACCTTAATGAAATGGAATGCTATACATGAAAAACTCCAAAACTCCAAGAACCAACAATATTTGGTGCCGCAATTGACACCTCATCAAATGAGCATCCAAAGGAGGCAAACCTGATTTTCTTTGAAAACAGTATAAAAGGTACATGCTGAATTCAAGACCTACCTACCTAACATGATCCTCACCCTCATTTTCTGAGTTCAGCACATTTCCCATACCTTGCCACCACATGAAGATGCAAGCGAAACAAGTAAGGTCCAAGCTTTAGTTTGAACCTGGCAATGCTAAAATACAGAAAGTTTTCAAACCCTCAATTTAGGTGCCTCCATGTCATCTCCTATACTAACAAATCAATTATGCGCTACTAAGCTCTATAAATATTCCATCTCTAACAAAACCCTCAAAAAGCAACCTCCTCTCGCAAATTTCTGTAGGCTCTGAAAAATCCAAAACAGTCCTGAGCAAAACTACTCTTCTTTCTCCCTAACATGCCCAAGTTATAATGCTAAAGGCCAGAACCTGTTACTGATGTTGGAACCTAAAAAGCTACAAATCTTTCCTGGATCTATATCAGACCATTTGCAAGCTGGTTCAAATTCCATGAGGGCCTGTTTGGCATCGTTGTTATTGTCGTTGTTTGGTTTTTTTTTTTCTCCACAAATCTGTGAAATACCAAATGGAGGTTGATGTTGAAGATAGCATTTGCACAAAACTTCTGCCATTCTTGTTTTCATCTTCGCACTTTTCTGAAAGCAATGTATCTTTGCTTCCAAAAGATCTAAAGATTTTACAAACAATTTCAGACAACAAATGGGTTTCATCCAAAATGTCGTTCAGTCTACTTCATGTTACTCCTTAGGTTCTTGAAAACAAAATTAGGGAAAAAAAAAACCCGAAGGGGCCCTGAATACAACAGAGGGGGGGACAAAGAAAGCATGAATACAACTGTTGGGGTTTTCGAGATCTCTGTCATCAATTATATTGTAAGATAAGAAGGTATGAAGAGGGGGAGAGGGATTACCTGGAAAAGTTGGTGGAGATCGGACGGTGGGAGAGGAACGGGAGGAACCGCCGTCGGAGAGGAGGGAGGGAGGCTTTCGTGGACGCCCCCATCACCACCGCCATCGTCGTCGGCGACGTCGCTCAGCAGATCGCCGATGCAGAGCAGTGGGCCGCCCACTCCACGCATCTTTCTTGGTTGCTTTCGGGGTTTGTATTCTCTTTTCCCGGTGATGAACGGGCTGCTTTTCCTTTGTCCGGGGATCTATATTGCTCCCCATCCCAGAACCAGAAGCTCTTAATAACGCAGTTTTCAGCAAATAACGGACCCCTCCGAAACTGCTACAATGAAAATAACAACCGTTATTCAACCACCTTGCTGGACACACAGCTATCTAAATTATTCTTCAAAATTAGTTTCTATCGTATCATTATATTTCTTTGTTGTAGTATTATTTATAATAATATAATATTATTTATAATAATATAATATTACTTTATAACAGCATTGTTAGGTATAAAATATTTTCAACCGAAGTTTTTAACAGGATTGGCTTCCCCGGGATCCTTCCGGCTTCTGACCTTGGACTACATCTTTCCGGACCTCCCCAGCTGCCGAGCTTCCACAATGTTCCCAAGCCTCGCTGACGAATGAGCTACTACGGTGCCCACTACAAGGGTCGACCAAACTCCTCCGACGAGCGAACTCCTACCACACCCTCCGGACTTCTCCAAGATGAGCTTTTCCAGTCGTCTATCAGGCTGCTCCAAGTGCCCTCCGGGCTTCACTACCGGCCGACCTTCTACAGTGGTCGACCGATCTCCGGATCTCTCCCAGATTTTTTCAGCCACGATCGACTCCAACCCGAACTTCCGTCAATGGCAGATTCCTACAACTACCGGACTTCACCCGGACTCCTACGGGAGCCGGTCCATTTCATCCGGACTCCTACGGGAGCTAGACTTCCTCCCGAACTTCTATTGCAGGAAGATTCCATCCGAGCTCCTACGGGAGACGGTCCACTGCCCGAAATTCCTGTTGCAGGTAAACTTCCTCCGGACTCTTACGGGAGCCGGGCCTCTACCCCGAATTTCCATTTCAGATACACTTCGTCCGACCTCCTACCCTAAGCTCCTACGGGAGCCAAGCGATCTACTCCGAATTTCTACTACGAGCCCTCCATGTCGGATCTCTACTGTAAACTTCCTCCAGACTCCTACGGGAGCCGGACCACTGCCCCAAATCTCTACTGCAGGAAGGCTTGAGCTCCTACGGGAGCCAGACGATCTACGCCGAGCTTCTACTACAAACGGTCTACTCCGAGCTTCAACTACAAGTGGTCTACTTCGAATTTCTACTACGGACGATCCACGCCGGATTTCTACTGTAAGCCTCCACCCGAGCTTCTATTGTTAACGAATTCCTCCCAGGACTCCGATTACAGGCAGACCTCGATTGGGCTTCACCAATAAGCTGTCCCTATCCGAACTTCTACAAAGGCCAAGGCTCCGACCGAACTCCTGTATCGGATAGGTTCC
>KE504844.1:250319-261492 GCA_000441515.1 Elaeis oleifera
ATATATATATATATATATATATATATATATATATCCCAGCAATGATGAATGGAATAGGTTGATGTGATTTTAATTTTAAAGACTTCTATACGCCACTAAGTATTTTTGGTTAATCCTACATCTAATTTGTATTTAAAAAAAGTTTGAGGAATAATAATTTTATTAATGCATAAAAATATTGATACTAATAATACACTGAAGTCATTGACAAATGAGATGCAAAATAAATTCAACAAATATTAGTCTCAGTGCAATATTTTATTGTAATTGCTTCTATTTTGGATCCTAGATCAAAATTGATATTTATAAAATTTTTTATATCAAATGGCATTTGATGTGGAGGAGAGCAAGAAAAAAATTGATGATATTTGTACTTATCTTTATTAATTTATTATAAATATGTAGATGCAATAAGAGTGCATCCTTTTGTAGATTCAAGCGAGCTAATATCTAATTTTGATGGACAAAGTGATATAAATTTAGTTTCTTCTTTTAACTTGAGTAAAATAAATTTAGCATAGATTTTGTTCAGTTTAAAAGCAAAGTTCTTCGAAAATATCATAGCTAGATAATTATTTGGATGATGATATACTTTCTGATTTAAGGGACAAGCAATTTGATATTTATTATGGTAGAAGAGTAATGCAATAGTCTATCATGTATTATCAAGAATGGTTAGAGATATTCTCATTATTTCAATCTCTAGTATTTATCAAAGTTGGTATTCAGCACTGGTATTAAAGTTGTGCATCAACGTCGGAGTTCATTGAATCTATCTACTATCGAGGCTTTAGTTTGTACCTAGAATTGGCTTCATGAAAAATGCACCGAAGGATATAAATATTTAATTTTATAATATTTTTATTTACTTATAGTGCTTATATTTCAAAGATTTGTAATTGATATGTTTGTTAATAGTTATAAGTAACTTTAGTTTTAAAGTTGAATGTAGATGATAGCATCTCAGAGCACACTGAGTAGTAAAGTCGGGACATGGATATAATATTATCTAACCATCTTATAATTTTTTATCTATATCAAGTTATAAATTTTATATTAAATTTTTCTAATTATTTAGTTATTTTAAATATAGATTTTCATGATAATGGATGAATGAAGATGAAGGAAAAAAACTTGCTGGAATTGAAAAATATTTTTTTAGCTATTCGATCATACTTTATTTTTATTTATTTTTGGATAGATTCATTGGATAATTTTGGAACTTCTTTTTTGTAACTTTTAATTTAACAGCATGTTTATCTATTGGTAGCTTGATGAATTTTAATGATACTTTTATGGAGTTATCTATTGGAATAAAATTAATTTTTGAGAAGACAACGGTGCTTTGGTCATCAGCATCATGAGAGGAGGTGCCTTTGGATGCCATTGATGTGTTTGGTTTCTCTTCCTTGGGAGTATAGAGATCCACTGCTTTGGTCGGAGAGAGAATCCAATGTTCTTCCTTTGCTAGTAGCTTGTTTCAAAGTTTCTTTCTTTTAGGGTAATGCTGATATTTGCTACAATTTGATGTTCCAAATATTTTGTAGAAATATGGGTCATTGGAAGCTCTCTATATTCATCAAAACTCAGTTGGTTAAACCTACCTAAGGAGTACTTAGGAGATGTTTGGTAGCATGTAATCCTGATAGAATTATATGTAATCTTACAACAAGTAATCAGATCACACTGTTTGTTTCGTTACTTTTATAGGTAATAACTACATTACATGTAATACAGTATTATCTTAAAAAAGATAATCTGATTGCCTAGGGAGAGGTGGCTATGTGACTATATATAACCTTACAATCCTGTAATCTTGCAATAAGATAACTTCAGGACCAAATACCCTCATCAAAATAAATCAAAATAGATCAACATAAATTATGCATAGTCTCGGTTGGTGAAAATAGAAAAAAAACATAATGGATGATGTCACGAAAAATGGTTGGTCTCAAAATTAAGTTGTCCCTCTAGAAAATAGACAATAATCAATAAACAAAGATGGGGTACTTAAAAATTACCTTATATTTTATATAATTTAAATTATATACCAAATATTGCAATGTAGGATTCTCTATAATTTTACAATAATATTACTGCACATACCAAACACTGCAATATAGAATTTTCTATAATTTTATCAAGTAATCACATTCCCTCTGCAATCATATTATCATAGCAATATTTCCTATGTAATGCGCCAAATGCCACCTTATTATTTCCTCGACAGGAATCTTAGTTTAAAAGTGGGCTCAACATGAAATTTTAATTTTCATAATAAATTTGATGGAGTTTGCTCTCTGTATGTATGCATTGATAGCTCACTAATTTGAAAAAAATTAAGATGATTTTTTGTCATGCTGTAATACAGAATAAATATACCCATAGCATTATGTTTTAGGCATGTTCTTGATTCATTAAAGGTTTAATTTTCACAAGAAAGTACTCATCATATTGACTAGTGTTCTTCTATCTATAAAACATTATTTGATGATTATTAGAATTGACATATGTTTTAGTGATTGAATAACCAAGTGTGGTCCCTCCAAACATGGATCTTATAGATAAAAGGGATGTGTACCAGTTCTTAGAGTTTGCATCACCAACATCAATTATTCCTCAAGTGTCCAAGTTTTCACGAAAAACTATATTTATTGCTCAAATTTACTCCATGTGAACCAACATCATCTCCTAGTTTCAATGAGATGACATCAATAATATGCGGAAAACAAAGAAGCTAAAATAAAAATATTATTCAATTTCTATTGTTCATAGAATCATATATTAATAATATTATCTTTTCATTTTTGTAGGTTCAGATCGGCCTAATATTTGGTCCAAATAAGTAATTCGGGCCATTTGATTGGGTTCGAGCCGGACTTGGGCATAGGCCGGACGTGGGCATGAATTTTTTAAAAAAATTGGCCTCTGGCCAAAAGACCAAAAATATTTTAGGTCGGGCTCAAATAGAGATGTGGCCCGGCTCATTTCCGGCCCTATTAATAGGCTTGAACTTGAAAAAGCCCAAAATTTTTCAGACCAAGGCTAACTTTTAAAATATATAATGCAGGCCTTATGGCATACCATTGGTACCTTCTGTGCATGAATCATGGACGATTTTGCTTTATCTATTTACACCCAACTTTATGAATGACCTTGGGCCTCTCCGATGCCAATTTCTATTTAATTATTATTTGCAAGCAGTAATATCTATTGCTGAGCAGCTGCATTTGAATATCTAATAACCAACCATGAGCGGCAAGATTTAACTATTTTTGTTTTTGGTAAGACAAGATTTAACTATTTGAAATTACCCCCTTGACTAGCTAACAAGTGAAGAAAGTTATTCCATGTTTGGTTTAAAAATTGAGGAATAATAAAAAAGCAATGATAAAAGTGGCTCACAAAGATATAAATCATCACAAAATTGGAGGCAGAGGAAGTGTCAGCCTAATTAACTTCATTTCACTCTATCTCATGAAATAAAATTAGGCAAGTTAAATATCTTTTTCGCCTTTCTACCCAAAAATATCCCTATCAACTACTTTTAGGGCGTGTGCAGGTGGAATGTCATGTTGGTGCCATCTTTGTTATTTGCAGCTATTATCTTAAGGCAATACCTTGGAGAAGTGCCCTAGATAATATATCATAATGTTTGAGATTTTGGAAGCTGATATTGGTGTAAGAATAAAATGAATATATTATGAAGCGGGAGGCCATATATTATATTTGATTTTGGCAAATAATTGGAGCTCCAATTAATCATGTGAAAGAGTTTCAAAATGAGATGTGATGAATTTGTGCTTGATGTCGGTAAATAAGTTGAACAATGATTTGTGATGACAACTTTATCCATCATGTGATATTTGGTTGATTAAATGGACAACCCCTTTTCCATCATTCAAGCAGCAACAAAATACAATCTAAGAGAAAATTAATGTAGGATTATTGAACTCGATGTAGACCATTTTGTCCATTATAGATACGGTTACATAGAGTCTGGGAGTAAGATTCGCAATATCAAGAAGCCAAATTGCGAGCCAAACTTCAGGAGATTATAACTTGATCATTTGACATCCAATTTTGATGATTTTTTATAAATTAGATAGTTTTTTGAGATCTACAATATGACATCACCACATCAAGGAGGTGGGGCCTGTAGTGATATGACCAAAATTTTTTCATGTTGATTTCGATTGGTCAATCCAAAATTTTTTTTTCAGATAAAATCTCGATCAAGCATAGCTTCCTATCCAAAAAGAATCTGATGAAGTAATAATAAGCAGAGTTTATGTAAAAGTCGATATTTACCTCTTAAAGAGTTTTAATTTTTCTCGATTATTTTTACTACATATGTTTATTTTAGGTAAAAGAGTCTCATTAGAACTAAAAAAGAATTCGATCCAATATATGTAAGGATAGATATCGTTATTATAATAGAGGATATATATATATTATTTTAATCAATAAAAAATAAAAAGAAAGAAAAGAGACTTAAGTTCTACTTTTGAAAAATTTGCCTCTTCTTCTGTATTTCTTTATGAGCTTCAAGTTAAGCGGATCGAAGAAAATTTTTTCTCTCCCTGATCGGATCATTAAAAGATTATTGGATTTTGTCGAGGAAATTGTTAAAAATCATTGATTCAACCACTGCCTCAATTTATCAATCTAATATGAAAGATGGTTTATTGATTGAGAGGTAGATTGGGCCCAACTAGTACCATCAATCCTACAATGTACCGCACCAATCTTCGAGTATTGCATTAATCTAGAATATATTTGGTTGGTGAGAATTGGACTCTAGAATGAGAATAAAAATGAATAACTCCTATTTCAACTATTTGGTTGAGAGAGTGTCATTCCAATTTGATTTTATGGAGAAATAAAAAATCCCAATCTCCTAAAATTTAGTTCTTACCCTTTTTAGTATTCAAAGTCCATTTCAATTTCGATTTTTGTCCTGAACTAAATGCATCTAATGATATAGTCATTTTAATTCATATTCCAATCATTCCAATTTTGACTCCAATCACAGAATAAATATGCCCCCTGAAGGATTGGGCAATCATTTGATGGATCACCGTAGCATTATTACAGGGTTCACGTCCACCCACAAATGAATCACTTCGGCTAACGAGGAGCAAGATCCGATATTTTTAACTTGAAGCCTAAAAAACTTGAAAATAGTTGGGGTTGGTCAAAACCAACCTCTTCCAAACTTATTTGTTCAAAACCATAGAGAAGAAGCCATTCCAATCATTTGGTTAGGAGAGTGCCATTTCCGTTTCGAATTCAGAAAGAATGAAATATTCCAATCCTTAGATAGTGTTTGGCAGCCATTTTGGTATTTTGGGAATAAAATACCAATTTTTTAGAATACCTATTCATCGTTCCTATTCGAATTTTATATTTGGTTGGAAATTTATGAGATCCACCAAAATTATACATTGTTATTTCCTAAACTAGAATAAGATGAAATTATTTCTCATCATTTCTCTAAAATAAGCTATTCCATGGTGAAATATGAAATAGCTTAAATCAAGTGGAAGGGAATAAGGTGCAATTAATGCACCTTTGACCCAAATTGTAAAACCCATGGGCCCCACTGTCATTTCATAATGTGTTTGGAGGAATAAGGTGGAATAAGCCCTTATTCCACCTTATTCCCAGCAACCAAATGCTATCTTAGGTAGGGTTTGGATGCCTCAATTCTGGGTGGAATAAGGACTTATTTCACCTTATTCCCCCAAATAGGTGAAAATGGCATGGCGGGCCATCCTGGTTTAGCAATTTCCATCAACCCTTCTTTATTCCCATCTATCCTGATTTAGCTATTCCATGATGGATTATGGAATAGCTTATTCTAAATATTTAATAAGTATTAATTGCATCTTATTCTACGTATATCGAATAACAGAGCATGAATTGCATCTTATTCCAGGTGGAATAGCAATCAAACATAAATCTGAAATAATAAAGATGAATAGCTATTCTCTAAAAATTCGTATTTCTATTCCAAAATAAAAAAAAAGGTATCCAAATAGTATCTTAAAATTTAATCTCTATTCTTTTCTAGTATTCAAGATCTATTTTGATTACAAACTAAACGCATCTAAAGATATAGTCATTCTAATTCCTATCCCAATTCATTTCGATTTTGACGTCAGTCGTGACTAAACATGACCCTAAAGGCCTAGATAGTCATTTGATGGGTAATTGTAGCACTTTTATTGGGTTTATGCCAACCCCAACTGAATCACTTCGACGGGTGAGGAGCGGGATCCGACATCTTGAAACCTAAAAGCCTTGAACCCCATAAATGGTTGGTCAAAACCAACCTGGTTGGTTCAAACTTATTCATTCAAACCGGGGAGGAGAATTTTACCAAAAAAAAAAAAAACAGGAGGAGAAGGCGGTTCATCGGAGTGGTGTAGGTGGCTCACAAGTCTCCTTCATGATGGGGTCAACGAACACGAGACGGGTCAATTATTCCACGAGTAACACGAGCCAAATTAGATTTTATAGCAAGAAAATTTGAAGCGTCCTTCTAAGCTCACATTATATGTAGGTCCCTCGCGTAAGTGCTTATACGATGACAGAATCGGTCAAGGCTACCCCGCGCGATCTACACCGTCCAATTATCCGGACGACTCCGCGTTCTCTTCAGCCAATGGGGAAGGAGGCCATTTTGTTGGGAGAGCAGCCCTAATTTAACACACGAGTAGACTAACAATTCTGACACAGCTCAGGACTAGTGCACGAGAACCTCCACATTGTGGGGCCCAGAATTGAAGCACGTGATTTGTGGCCATTAAGCATACGCTAACCCTGATTCGTCAGCTCATACGTTAGATATTAAGCTAATCCAGTATTTGTTTGTGAGGGAGGGACGAGGCGGAGGCCCCAGGGAGCTTCCAAAGTTTGCTCCGCACATAGCGAGGGTCCGAAAACGCCATCGCTGAACTGCCACAATCACAGAAATGCCATAACGCGTTACATTACTACAAGCATGGCGCTGGTGTTACCAATTATTTTGTGGTAAGGGAGGGGCATTTTCTTCCTTGTTCTTCTATTAATAGCAATTAGCCCTAGACGCGCGGCAGCTGTCTTGGCTGTCCGTTCATAACCCACGCTAGAGTGGGGGAAGAACGCCATCGGTCCGAGCCCTAACCCAACTTGCGAGCCTTGTTCCCCTCTTCCAAAAACTCGCCAGTGATGGATCTCTCTGAGAAATCTCGCCAATCGCTTCTTCCGAATTTCCTCTACTCCTCGTCGGCCAGCAGGAGCCTCGCCCTCGAGAGGGTCGTGAGCCGGAACCCTGGGTCGCCAGCGCCTCCGCCGTCGAATGGCGGCGCATCGCAGGGATCGTTCCTCATCCAGGCCCCGAGCGAGCCCAGGAAGATCGCGCTGTACTCGCCGGCGTACTACGCCGCCTGCACCGCCGGCGGGATCGCCAGCTGTGGGCTCACCCACACGGCCGTCACGCCGCTCGATCTCGTCAAGTGCAACATGCAGGTGAGCACGATCTGTTTCTTGGGGCCTTTGATCCGGATATTGGAGCTTTGGATTCCATTTCTTTGGGATTCTTAAGGGATTCTTGTTGGATTGTTGATTTCTTGTTATCGATCCTCTTTCGTTAGTTCTAGGTTGCATATGAAGTTTTCCCTTTTTTCTTCGTTTGAACTTTGTGGGTATGCTCTTAGAATAGATGAGCTTGAGATCTGGCCCTTAGGATGTCAGGATCTACATCCAGAAACATCTTTTTCTTATTTTCTTTCGTTTGACCGATTGCTGTCCAATATGGTGTTGGAAATATGTTATGTCTTTGATGATCTGTTCTTGCTTGTGGTTTTGTTGAAAATTTAAAAAAAATCTAAAATGGTAGATCTGAAACCTGTACCCTTTGGTTATGGGTTTCTGGATCTGCACTTATTGATTGATTTATCCTGATTGTTGTCTGCTTTGGTTTTGAATGAATTTGAAATTACTTCCTGGAGTTAAAATTCGAATCGTGCTGTTGTTTTTTTGGAAATTCTTTGCCTTTATTACATCTTTTGTTTGTTCCATTTTGTACGATATTTTGCCTGTTAATACCTACAGTAGTTGGTAATTTGAACTTTCTTATTTGTTAGTAGATGAATGTTTTGGAATTGTGTTTTGACATTGGCTCTCGGACTTGTGGTATGTGCTATGAAGCTTTTTATTTCTTAAGGTTATTGGGAAGTTTCTATTTTTAATGTGCCTCGTTCGTTTGTCCCATTTATGGACAATATCATTTGTCGATCTGTAAGGTTATTTGGAATTTGAAATTTCCTTGACGAGTGGCTGAAATTTTTTTTTTGTTTGTTAACTAGTATCACTTTTTAAAATTGTGTTTTGACCTTTTCTATTTGGTTTCTGATATGTGTATTTTGATATGAATGTAGTTGCCTATATGAAATATTGCCTTCCATCGATGTAGATGGATGATTTCTTTTCTTTTCTTTTCTTTCTTTTCTTTTTTCACCTCATCATTTCAGTTTAGTGTTTATAGATTGATCCACGTGACATTGAGTTTTTGTTGGGTTTTCAGATTGACCCAGCTAAGTACAAAAGCATCACATCAGGATTTGGTGTGTTGCTTAGAGAGCAGGGGTTGAGAGGTTTCTTCAAGGGCTGGGTGCCAACCTTGCTTGGTTACAGTGCCCAGGGGCATGTAAATTCGGGTTCTATGAGTTCTTCAAGAAGTACTACGCGGACATTGCTGGACCTGAGTATGCTGCCAAGTACAAGACCTTGATCTACCTTGCTGGGTCTGCTTCGGCAGAAGTGATTGCTGATATTGCTCTCTGCCCCATGGAGGCAGTTAAGGTGAGAGTCCAGACACAGCCAGGGTTCGCTAGGGGTTTGAGCGATGGATTTCCAAAGTTTGTCAAATCTGAAGGTTATCTGGGGTATGATCTTTCTTATTCCTGCTTGTCAATTTTTTGTTGATTGATCTTCTTTTTTTTTTTTAAATTGTAACTTTTCTTATCTCGATGTGCTGAAGTGCAGATTGTATAAAGGATTGGTTCCACTTTGGGGGCGTCAGATTCCTTGTAAGAAAATCTTCCTTTTTTCCATTTACAGATGCTGGTTGTACTTGTTGTTTCTTTTTTTTTTTTTTTTCCTTTTTCTTTTGTTCTGCTTGATTCCATTATATGTGCAAGCCATGTTTTTATGCAGTTTGTGAAGTGCTGATGTCTGGCATTACTTGCATAATTGTAAAAGCTTAGATGTATGTGTAGTTCTTAGTTTTCTCGACTATTGAAATGCTGACTAGTTAAGCTGGTCAACTTGACAAGAGTAATTTAGATGCTTTAAAACTGATTTAACTGATTAGTTTAAAAGGATTGTTAAGGCTTTACATGTAATTTACCATAGGAGTATATCTTATATGCTCAAGTGCACATTTTCCATGATTGTGTTGTTTCCATGAATGTGTTATTTCAAGTGAGAATGTTTTTTGTTGTGCTGTGTTTTTACGAATATGGTTCTACATATCTTAAGATCAACTATATTCAAGAGAAAATACATTTTAAAAACACACACATGGTATGGATTTTTTTCTTTAATATTCTAGTTTCATAGGTTTTCTAATTGTTGCTTTGATGTTCACTGGAATATCCCCATATCAAATGCTGCTTTAGAATTTTAAGCACTGGAATACAATTCCTTCGGTAACTGAGCTGATTTTCATTTGCCTTTTTCTTTATCCCGTGTCGCTGCGAGGATTATTAGCTTCCACACTAAATGCATGACCGAAGCAAGTTTTAGCTTTTCCTATATCAGTTGCTTTTAAAGAAATTTTCTTTATCAATGTAAATCACTTTCATATGAGGTATGCATGGATGTCTGATGAAGACTTTAGCTTATCAGTTGTACATAAGGGTAGAGAAGGAAAGATGTTGTAACTAGCATCATTCAGGATGTGCATCCACAGCGGTTGAAAGGATTCTATTACTCTTCTTTCTCCTTTGTGACGTATTGACAATTTAACTCGCTCTTTTCTTTGTGTAAGCGTAAACTATGAAAAAAAAATGATACTGAGGTAAATCACATTCTCACTGAGAGCAATGAGAAAATTTGGCTCCTAAGTGAGCTGACAATTGGACTTGAGCCTTTGAGCTGACAATTGGCCTCGAGCCTTTCTTTCTTGTGAACCTTGATTTGCATGCATGTCCTTTCTTGTGTGCACTTGTTTGTGAGGGCAAATTTGCTAAGCATTTTAGGATAGCCCTTTTCGCAAGCAAGGAACATTCAAGAGCTATGTTGCTATGGGCACACGCATGTATGTATGTATTTATGTAGATGATAAGTTCCTTTGAACTTCATGGTCAAAGGCCTTTTGCATAGTTTATACACATACCTATGACTTTTCCCCTTTTGGATTCCTTTTGTCCCCTCTACTTGTTGCAATCTACCTCTATATTGATGCACATGGTTCTTCTTGAAATCTGTACATGACTGTCAAGATTTTATGTGTGCATATATCAAATTATCCTCTCCGCTTGAGTCTTCTCCTGTTTGATTTTAAATGGAGTTGCACTCCAACGAAGTGGTGTACACATTCAACTTTGATGCATTCTCAGCCCACTCTCCATGCAAGTACTGGAGTTATTAATCTTATTTGAGTTGCCCCTTATTTTGCAGAAAACAAATTGTTCTTATTATGGCTGACAATTTTTACTTTTTGGTTGATGGACATCTGATTTGCTTAACAAACTTGTGATGGTTGTTTCGTTCGATAAGCTTGAGGGTTTGTATGATGTCTCAAAGTATTGTGACTTTTAAGGTCTTTACTGATTTTAGCCTTCATATGTTTGCACATATCCTTCACCATCTTAAATGTCTTGCAAAGCTCAGCAGGAATGCTAATGCATTGTGAACTAGCTACAAATTTTGCCTTCGTTTTCATCGTTTTGTTGCAACCTATGTTTCATTTCTTGTGCATGTAGTTCTTGTTGGAATCTGTTTGTGGTTGCAAGAATTGAAATGTGCATATTAGCAAATAAACCTCTTTGCTTGGGACTTCTTCGCTTGATTTTGCATGGAGTTGAACTCCAATGAAGTGGCTAAAATACTATAAACTATTCAGGTGTGCCAATCTTTTGACCACTATTTTTTTTTCATCTCTTTTTTTTTTTTTTGTACC
>KE504844.1:261512-292050 GCA_000441515.1 Elaeis oleifera
ACTAGTATTGTCTTGGTTGTACTTGTTATTCTTTTGTTTTTTTTTTTTTTTCCTTTTTTCTTTTGTTCTGCTTGATTCCATTATACGTGCAAGCTGTGTTTTTATGCAGTTTGTGAAAGTGCTGATGTCTGGCATTACTTGCATAATTGTAAAACCTTAGATGTATGTATAGTTCTTGTTTTTTCGACTATTGAAATGCTGGCTAGTTAAGCTGGTCAACTTGACAAGAGTAATTTAGATGCTTTAAAACTGATGTAACTGATTAGTTTAAAAGATTGTTAAGGCTTTTCATGTAATTACCATAGGAGTATATCTTATATGCTCAATTGCACACATTTTCCATGATTGTGTTGTTTCCATGAACGTGTTATTTCAAATGAGAATGTTTTTGTTGTTCTGTGTTTTCTATGAATATGGTTCTACATATCTTGAGATCAACTATATTCAAGAGAAAATACATTCTGAAAACACACACATGGTGTGGATTTTGTCTTTAATATTCTAGTTTTATAGGTTTTCTAATTTGTGCTTTGATTTTCACTGGAATATCCCCATTTCAAATGCTGCTTTAGAATTTGAAGCACCAGAATACAATTCCTTTGGTAACTCAGCTGATTTTCATTTGCCTTTTTCTTTATCCCATGTCGCTGCAAGGATTGTTAGCTTCCACGCTAAATGCATGACCAAAGCAAGTT
The DNA here is from genome assembly GCA_000441515.1 of Elaeis oleifera. Taxonomy (NCBI): domain Eukaryota; kingdom Viridiplantae; phylum Streptophyta; class Magnoliopsida; order Arecales; family Arecaceae; genus Elaeis; species Elaeis oleifera. The sequence goes on from KE504844.1 coordinate 262,208, forward strand.
TTAGCTTTTCCTATATCAGTTACTTTTAAAGAAATTTTCTTTATTAATGTAAATCACTTTCATATGAGGTATGCATGGATGTCTGATGAAAACTATAGCTTATCATTTGTACATAAGGGGAGAGGAGGAAGATGTTGTAACTAGCATCATTCAGTATGTGCATCTACGGTGGTGGAAAGGATTCTATTACTCTTTTTCTCCTTTGTGTTGTATTGACAATTTAACTCACTCTTTTCTTTGTGTAAGCGCAAACTATGAAAAAAGCTGATACTGAGGTAAATTACATTCTCACTGAGAGCAATGACAAAATTTGGCTCCTAAGTGAGCTGACAATTGGATTCGATCCTTTTTTTCTTGTGAACCTTGATTTGCATGCATGTCCTTTCTTGTGTGCACTTGTTTGTGAGGGCAAATGTGCTAAGCATTTTAGGATAGCCCTTTTTCGCAAGGGAACCTTCAAGAGTTATGTTGCTATGGGCACACGCACATGCATATATGTATGTATTTATGTAGATGACAAGTTTCCTTTGAACTTCATGGTCAAAGTCCTTTTGCATAGTTTATACATATACCTATGACTTTTTCCCTTTTTGGATTCCTTTTTCCCCTCTACTTGTTGCAATCTACCTCTATATTGATGCACATAGTTCCTCTTGAAATCTGTACATGATTGTCAAGATTTTATGTGTGCATATATCAAATTATCCTCTCTGCTTGAGTCTTCTCCTGTTTGATTTTAAATGGAGTTGCACTCCAATGAAGTGGTGTACACATTCAACTTTGATGCATTCTCAGCCCACTCACCATGCAAGTACTGGCGTTATTAATCTTATTTCAGTTGCCTCTTCTTTTGCAGAAAACAAAATGGTTCTTATTATGGCTGACAATTTTTACTTTTTGGTTGATGGACATCTGATTTGCTTGCCAAACTTGTGATGGTTGTTTCGTTCGATAAGCTTGAGGGTTTGTTTGATGCCTCAAAGTATTGTGACTTTTTAAGGTCTTTACTGATTTTAGCCTTCATATGTTTGCACATATCCTTCACCATCTTAAATGTCTTGCAAAGATCAGCAGAAATGCTAATGCATTGTGAACTAGCTACAAATTTTGCCTTCGTTTTCACCGTTTTGTTGCAATCTATGTTTATTCTTATGCACGTAGTTCTTCTTGGAATCTGTTTGTGGTTTCAAGATTTGAAATGTGCGTATAGCAAATAATCCTCTTTGCTTGGGACTTCATTGCTTGATTTTGCATGGAGTTGTACTCCAATGAAGTGGCTAAATACGATAAACCACCCAGGTGTGCCAATCTTTTGACCACTAATTTTTCATCTCTTTTCATTTTTATTTTTTTTGACTGTGCATATGCCTTGGATATTGGGCATTACGTGAGATGCTTCTATTTTTTTTCCTTTTTCATGATGGGCACTCTTCCCATCTGTATATTGTCAATTAAAACAGGGCATATCTAATAAATTTATGTTGGTAAGGTGTTCCTCTCCTGTCTCAGTTTGTATCAAGATGCGCTTTCCCTACTTTTGGAATTAAAATGTGTATTTATTGTTTCATGATTACAATTTCTGCGAAGACCATAGTTTATGAGCATTAGTTTTTGCCTACTTATGTACCATAGTCCAAAACACACAATCTGGCGACTTTGTTGGGTATCTTGTTTATTTACCCGGTCTGGGAGATGAGGGCCATGTTCCTGTTGACGTGAATGTGTTCTTCGTAGCTTCTGCTCATAATATTGCTAATAATATCTGAGTAGTTGAGACAATAATGTTGCGGCTTGAATTTGTCGGAAAAATTGTGCATTTCGATTGAAAGTTTATATGCCAATATAAAAGAATAACAGGAAGGCCATTGCTTTGCTTCCTTTTGTTATTCAAATGCTAATGATGCTTGTCATCTATAGCGAGGGTATATGGGCAACTGATTTGAGACATTTGTAATTGAATTGCGTATGCAGATACCATGATGAAATTTGCTTCTTTTGAAACTATTGTTGAGCTTCTTTACAAATATTCAATTCCCACTCCAAAGGACGAGTGTAGCAAGACACTACAGCTAGGAGTGAGCTTTGCTGGAGGGTACATCGCTGGGGTCTTCTGTGCTGTTGTCTCGCACCCAGCGGACAATCTTGTCTCGTTTCTTAACAATGCTAAGGGTGCCACCGTCGGTGATGTAAGTCTTGCACAGTTAGTTCTTATTTATCGTGCATAGTGTTGATCCACTATATATATATATTTTTTGTATTTGTTTTTTTTATTATTGTTCTCTTGTTTGATTAGGCTGTGAAGAAGCTTGGGCTGTGGGGTCTTTTCACCCGTGGGCTTCCTCTTCGTATTGTTATGATTGGTACGCTGACTGGAGCACAATGGGGAATTTATGATGCATTCAAAGTCATGGTTGGCCTGTAAGCACCTCTTGCAACCTTATACCGTCCTCATTGCAAGATATGCAGCAGTACTATATTATTAAAGATCAATTCCTAATAATTTGAATCTTTTGCAGGCCAACCACAGGTGGAGTCGCTCCTGCTGCAGCCCCGCCCCAGAGCCGGCACAGCTGAAAGCTAGTGCATGATTTTCTATAGATATAAATAATGACAGATTTGTGATATTAATTTGTCCATTTTGGACGGCAGTGTAATATTTGTCTTGAAGCAACTACATCGCTTGTTTTGTTTTGACATTTTTGGGGATGGTTTTGTTTGCATCCCTTTGCCCTGCGAGGCTCATCGGACAGGTGAAGATAGAATTTGGCATCATAGCAGTTGAAAGGCTATTGAGAATAAATTTCTTTGTACTTTGACTAAGCTTTTATCCTCCGAATTTCAGGAAGGATTTCATGATAATTTCATTCCTTATAATTGTTGTTACTTATTTATCTGTTTTGGTAGAAGTTACTTCGTTATCTGAATTCCATATTGTAAGCACCCCTATCAGTAGTGTGTTACATTACCATTGAACTTTAGGTCTTGAAGCTGTACCGTTATTTCAGCCGCTGAAGATGTTTCTTGCCGCAGATGCTTCCATCCTTGATGCTCAAGGCCTCCTGGTCTGTCTGCATGGCCTTGGGGGTTTTCGTCCAAATTATGGCTTCTTATGTTATGGTAAGCATCGGAGTCGCATGCGCTGATATTGTGTATCAAACTCTAATTGCATGGTTTAAGAGGCTTGTTTATTAATGATGGTAAATGACTTGAGAACACTGCCAGAAGATCCAACTAATTTTAAGTGGACTTTTTACGGGTTTTCTTCGTACGGATCCGAGTGGAAATATTTGTCTGGCTCGTGTTCTAGCGCCTTCGCTGCTGTTCCCGGTAGCTATAGAAGGAATGGTGGTGAACAGTTTTTCTGCATCAATGGACCATCACCTTTTAACGTACATGATTGAAAATATTTTACACAATTAAAGCTTAAACTTGGGAGCCTAATGTTTTAAAGCTGCTATTGCATCCAAGATATATGAAAAATAGCAAAAAAGCCAAAACAGTTCTGTGCTAGACCATTCTCTGATGCGGATGACAAATTGAGTGAGGCATGTATGATTTGTTACCCCAAATTGGAAGACCATTACAAGCCATGGTGCATGAAAGAACAAAGGCATGAGGCATGTTGGAGACAATATATCACGGTAGCTAAAATGTTGTTCATATCGGCAAATGATTCGTGATGTGAATGCTATTGTTTAATTTGGATGCTGACACATCCGTTTGCCTAGAAATTTGTACAGCTGCCTTAGAATAGATATTAAAGGCCAAAAATGAGCTGTGGCTGATTCTTCAAGGTTTGCCAAGTGTGAGAAACTTGCTTTATGTTGTAAATAATCAAAAATCATTTCATAGAGGCAAATGAAGTAGGGATGTTTGTAGCATAAGATTTTGTGGCCGGAAGGTTTAATACGTAGACGCCATCCAATTTTCAATGGCAATTTATTAGAAATGGTACATATCTAATAACACATGAGTAGATATTATTTGTATCCCTTTCTATGATTTCTCTGCAATCGAATCTGCTAACAAACTGCAAAATCATACGAAAAGTTGTTTAACAGTAAATAACATACGATAAGAAGGGCAAAGTGTACTTATTTAATGGTAGCCAACATAAAAGAAGCCATGAAAGAACTTCCAGTGGTACGTCAATGGTGAGACAAGAACTAATTAGTCCTTTGCATGCAAGCATGCGTTTTTTTAGATAAATCTCGATGGACTCGGTCTCACAATCCTGCGGCTATGCCTCTGCCATTCTACAGCCTTCTCATCACAGGCTTCAATGCCACATTGATCATTGTGATCTTCAAGCAGATTTTAGGCCGTAACCTTGCTTGACTGCTGGTGGATGATCCCGGTGAGATGATCGTGCCTCGAAGGAGGAGCTCTGCGTAGAGCAGAGTTCCCTTTGAAAGGACGCCGGCTTGCTGACAAAATTCCACTAACATTCCGTTTAGTTTTTTACGTTTTGCTCTCCAGCATACAATAATGCATCCATGCATCATGGCTCTTTGGATTGCAACTATCTCACTCGTTTACTTTTAAACGTGGTATGGAAGACCATAGGCTTGACCGCTACAAAAATGTGAAACATTTGTCATCATGAAAGGCAAACTTCTCAGTGCAAAGTTACCAAAACACTGCTACCGTGAAAATACATCTGATGAGATACACAAAGTCAAGTAAACATCTCTCATGGTAAATTAGAATAACGCTTTGAGAAATATAGTTATGAATGTTTGGGTTTCTTACTTATCTATTCATAAAGTGACAGCTTAAAGAGGCTATAACTGCAATTGCACGGCTCCGAGATCCTCATGTTAAACTTGATGGGTTCATGTTCTAGTTTTTCAAAGCATACCGCTACAGGTTTCAAGATCAACCATAAAGCAAAAATCGGACTATTAAAAAGATTACCATTTTCCTGTACCAAAAAAAAAAAAAAAGAATTAGACCAATTTAACCCCAAAAAAAAAAAAAAGGTTATGGTCACTCCTTATCAACGAGACTAAATTTTCTTTGGAGGCAGACAAGTACTCAACTGAAGCATAAGCAAACATGCCATGAGCGCATTTATCCAACAATCTGGGTTACTTTCATGTAAATGGCTATTGCATGGTCAAACTATTTGACGTCACATACATTGTACAGAAGTTACTTCAACCCATGGGAGTTTCATTCCAGGTGTAGTGGCTGCTTTCATATCATGCATTTTAATGTTCATATGAGTTTGAAACTTTGTTGACCCAATGGTTTCTGGATGGAAGATATAGAGCAGAACGGCCACATGACAAAATACATACCTCATGTCATAATTTTAGTATATGTATCTAGCCAAGACCTCACAACTCATGAAACCAGACAACGTTTGTTACTTCTTCTTCTGTCCTGACCCCACGTCGTTGTCATCCAAACTAGTGGTAAAAGATGCTTCCTTATTTGTCCGCATATTCTGGATATCTTTTGCTTTTGCTACAGCAGAATCGCCTCGCTTTATTATACTCTCAAGTACAGCCACCTTTTCTAGTAATACTCCAATATTTGAATTGGCAGAACTAACCAATTTATCTGCTGTCTTGAGGGCAGCACATAGCTAGAATACGAACAAGAGAAATCAGGTTGGTTTCAACAAAGAAAAAAGAATTAATGCAAAGAACAGATCACTCTTAGGAGAAATGATTATCACACCTTTAGTGTTAGATCTGTCCATGAGTGGTCAGTCCCTGATAATGACTCAATCAACCAATCGTAGTTTCCTGATGCACACAAAAGCAGGATATCTTTCTATTTATTTTGAAGACATCAAAATATATAAAAGATATGATGCTGAGCTGTTTGCAAAGAATCCATAAACCATGCATTGCACAATTTTAATCACAATGCAAAATGTCCAAACGACTTGTTCAAGCTAAAAGCCTAAATGATATTTATGGTTCAGAAGATACAACTGTCCTGGTTGAAATATATTGATGAAGGTGATGTAATGTTTGACCATGATGACAAAATGGAAAGCGATGATGTCTTCAAACTAGTGACAAGAAGTGATGATGAAGGGTGATGTAATGTTTGACAATAATGTTTGGATAAGACAAGAAGCATTGGAAATTGATCCTTTTCAACTAGTGACATTCACAACAATCATTCAATGAATACTGGAGCATCATTCCTGGACAATCGGAATAACCATCTAAAGTAAAGTCCCTAACAAGAAAATTTAGTGTTTAATATATATTGTCTATGTGCCCCAGGACCACAAACTTGTGCCTAAGATTGAACACATAATCCTGTAGAAATGTCTCTTTAGATGATTTATTATAATGAATTGGAGTTAAAACAGTGTAGTGCCTCATGGTCAAGATTCAGGACAAAATATCCTTCTGGTTCTGGATCATGTGACACCTCCAATATTTGAGAGCTTGAGTGAAAACAAAATTGACTTGTATTTCAGGTATCTGTAGCGTGCATCACTCAACCTCTCACTAATATAAGCCACCAGGTATCATTCCTAACTAAAAGTAGCAATAGCACCCACATTGGAGCATCAGTGTCTATCTCGAAGGCCTGAAAATCTAAAATTGCCAGAATAGAAGCATTAATCATCTTGACTTTAATGAGATTGAAGCTATTATCAGCTTGAGGAGTACACACGAGCATGTGCTTTTGGATGCAGTCAGCAAGAGGGACAATCATGAAACTAAAATTGTGAATAAATGGCTAATGGCCGATATGATGAAGCAAATCAATAAAAGCATTTCATATCACTAAGGGATCCGGGAATAAGCCAACTTTACAAGGTCAACTTTAATTCCATCTACCAACATGATATACTTCCAGAAGTTTAACCACTCAGGCACTTCTTGAGGTTCATCGAAACCTTTTTACTTCAAGATCTTCAATTTATGCATCAGATGTTTCAAGAGAGACATCCACCGTATATGAGGATATCATCAAGACAGACAAAAAGAATACTCAAACGAAGGGATGTAGGACTTGGTTTGCTGCATGTATGGAATGGCTATACAAATTAAGCAAACCGAAGGCATGATTAGCCTAAGTAATCTCGTTGACAGCACAATTATCAAGCAGATTCTGCAAGTCCTATGTTTTCTTCGGATTTGGGAGTGTGAGGATGGCACAAGGACCCACTCCCACGAATATTCCCTTCACAATAGCTCTATGACATAGTGATGCAATTCCCGATACTTTGTTGGATCATGCAATTTTAACACTACATGAAAGTGGAATATTTTCCATAATACCCATAAATCTATTAAATAGCATCCCGCTCACTCCTAATCTTCTTGTCTAGTGCTCTCTCTCTCTCTCTTTCTCTCTCTCCCCCACACCCACCCCACCCACCGAAACTCTAATCCTAAAATCTCTTTAGCTCTATTGTGTCCACAGCCCCTGACCCCTAACAATAGACATTTTCTTCCCATAAATTGGTAGTTAATCAATATGGAATTTTAACTTTAGAATTCAGTTGTGCTTTATATCTAAAACCATTGACATCCAGGTGCTTTTCCTTGTGCATTATAGTTAATAAAGATTAGTGTGCTAAGTTTGAGCCCTGGACTACGTTGATAAAATGTTGCATGTCTCTACGAAAGGAAGGCCATTAAGAAGTTCTACTACAAGCAGCTCCCCATGCTTATATTTTAGTAGTACTTGAATGTTAGGAGGAAACAAGTACCCTCAACATCCACTATGGCGTTGGGAGGTAAACTAATCAGCTTTGCTTGCATGCATCTTCAAATTGGATCTAGTGAAGAAATGTGGCCTTGTTCTTTCACTCTAATTAAATTGAATAAGCATTGTCTTAGGCTTTTATACAACCTTTGGTCGCTTCAAAGCATTCTCAACAAAATCCACTCCATCTCCATGCCCATCCTTAATAAAGGTGGACACATTCTCCCAGTCATGTTATAGCTAATGGTTAAAAATCTAAGGAGAGACCAATCAAATGTGAAATATCTTGAGTGAGGTAACTGACTGCATCATTGCCGAATTGGAGGACACTTAAGAATGTGCCCAAACAAGAAACTCAGCTCCTTTGAATCAAAGAAATGATGAACTATGCATTCACCTCTGAATTTTCAAATTAGAGTTTGTTAACACTTTCATAAAAGATAAGGTTCTTGTCTGTTATGATGGCGGATGAATTCCTAGCGGCAATGCAAGTGGCGTGAAAGATATTGTGCCTTAATCACTTATGGATGAATTCAAGGAGTGTAAGTACTCAATGAATCATTTAGACATTCCTAGCATTGTTTGGAGTCAAGATGGCTTCAACAACAAGCTCCTCATGTTCCTACTCATGAATTCATCATCCATTGCATGTTCATCCCTCTAATACTCCATGTCTTTGACATCAACACGATTAGCCAAATGTGTTCAATGAGTGTATACTCTAGGTGGACACTTTCCTGATTGTTTTCCAACCATTCCCCATTTAAGTCTCTTAAAGGCATTACTTTATGACATAAGGCCTAAAACTCCATGTCCTTTACTTACATCACTAGCAAAAGCTCCAATGATAGTTATAATTAGTGGTGAGATATGGTGACCTCTATCAAAAGCAAGATCATGACCAACCTGCTGATTGACACTTAAACGGCATTATCTAATTCATGAAATTGTTAGGTAAACTTCTCAGCTTTCACTGCTCATTAATAGCATAATCAACATTAACCAACATATGTAAAGCTACGTGACCTAGATCCAATCACTCAATCCCATGATGTAATATGCACCAGCTTGCTCTTCATTCTGTTCAAGTACATTCTGGAGATCAGCAGGCAATTTAACTGGGCATTTCTTCAAGATTTATTCAGCTGCATCGGGCCAAAGAACTTCTGGAATATGACTACTTAGTCATCAGTAGAAATATTTTCTCCTCAGTTTCTTCATTTTAGGCCAGTTTTCCACTTTGATTTTGCCTACCGAAGCAAACCTTATAGGATATATCGAACCATACTGGAGCAGTTTCCTTTATCTTCACTGTAACTACTATACTTTCTAGTCATCTAGAAATTTGTGCACTGAAAACTCATCTAGATCCAAACAAACCTGATAATCATCAATATTGACTTTAATCCTGTAGTCCCAAGACTACTCTGAAGCTCTCACTAACCTATTCTTTATCCCTTAACAATGCTCCTCATAAGACTCACGATCACAATCAAATCCATCAATAGCGTCAAGGTTTGACTATAAATCTAAGACAATAGCCTCTTGTTGGTCACCTGAAAAATGGATATATTTATCTCGCAGAATGCAATGCTCAGGGCCTCATATCAGCAGTCAGATTAAGCCACTGTGCAAACATTCAGTTAGCTGCCTCAACAAAGCCTCCTGTTTATGTAAACAATCATAAATATGTTGCTATGACACCCCTCTAAGCTGTGGAAAAACAAAGTCCCTGGCTGGATGCCTCCTTGTTAAGCCATTAAAATGATGGAAGCATAAACTAACGCCTAACATGCTTGAGATCATAGAATTATACAATCACTAGAAGCTTCTAAGATGCAAAACATCTAAACTATACAAAAATAATGAATGAAATAGGCTATGGCCAAAATATGCTGTGACAGCAAGTTAAAACTGCACAAATTCAACAAAAATAAATCAATATAACAATCCACAAATCAATTATCAAAATATCTCTCAGGTGACATGATAAACAATCCACAATCAATATTGCACTAAATCCAAAGATTAACAAGTAACCTGTAATACTTGAATTAAAACTCAAGCCCTTTCTTTTGTCCAAATTAAACTCTCAGATAACATGCAAAATTCCACAATTTACACCTAAATATGAAATAAAAAAAATTCTCAAAACCCTCGAACAATCTGCTTCAAGAACAAATCTGATGCTACTTAAGGAGGCTGGGGAACTCGTGAGGCCTGATGTGAATCCCATCAAGCAATTTTCAACAGAAGGTAACTGGACCCAGCAGATTTCAAATATTCGGGACAATTATACATGCAACAATTTAAATGTTGGCATCCAGAAACCAATATGATCTAACCAAATAGCATGATCACAGCCCGTGAAAGTAGTATGACTCTAAACAATAACAGCTATATAACAGCCCAAGCAAAAAAAAATTCCAACAATTGGTAGCAAGTAGATGATCCTATCAAGAAAATTTGAAGACCACACAAAAGCCCTAGTTGTAAATGTTTGGATTGTGAAAGAAGGAAATATTGCATAGTGGATAAAGAAAGTAAAAGGGAAAGCAGATGCAATAACTAAAGAAAGATCTAACCAAACCCATGCTTACAACAAACTCTCATGCTCACAAGCTCTGTAAATTAGCTGAGAAGATATGGATATCACATGGGAACCATGCTATGGATAAGAACAAAGAAGGGTTGGGGGATAAATTAGGAAGTAGAGAAATATGGAATGAATAAGTCAAAGAAGAAGAAAATAGAAAAGAGATTGAAATGGCTGAGGTAATAAAAAAAAAAAAGAAGAGAATAGAGAAGGATGGTTGGGTTCTCAGAATAAAGAAGAGGATGTTATGACTGCAAACTTGATGGTTGACCAAGGTGAAGGGTGGTCATCACAAATAATGACAGGCAGGCTGATCTTGATGCCAGCCTGATCTTGATACTTGCTGCTTTAGGTTTATTTTACTTGATTATAAATCCTATGATCAATATTTTATTAGGTGCTCTGCAGAAGACTATGGTGGGCTTGACTTAACCGTAACAGATGGATGTAAACTTCATCCATAAAATAATCTCACCTTCCCAAAAACAAACAAAGGAAAACAATAAAAGATCCTCATGAAGCAATGTAGTTCTGGCGATGTCAGCACCACCTAATGGTGTATGTGCCTTGGATAAAATTGAACTTTAATTGGAAATGTGGAATCAATAATTAGAAGTTCAGAATATAAGAGCCCACATATACAAAAGCCAAAACAAAGTATTTAAAATGCACTTTTAGAATAGGTCTCAACCAATTTTCAATGGCAAGAGCCCATCTTGTTCTCAAAAAAAAAAAAAAAATCAAGAGTAATATATCCTATTATTATCTTGGATGCAATACAAAAGAAACCTAAAGAAACAGTTTAGATCTATCTGAAGAAACATGTATTAAGTGGATATGCACTTTGGGTTGTATGATCATCAGACTGATGAGACTTAACGTAGGATTTTTTTTTGCCTGAACTTTTCTTTTCTTTTTTTTTGGGAAGGGCGGGGTGTGCAGAGTGGGGATTAGATTTGATACCACTGCATCAAAGGAAGTTTGAGAGGTCAACAATGAACGATAAAGTGACAAAAAAAATGAGTTTAAATGATATCAACATGCACAACAAAATAAAAATGGAGTCTTCAGTCAGTAGTAGGGTCTCAGACATGTCTTGACGGCTGAGAGAGCAAAAGAAGGGAAGACATCAGAGAAGTTTCATCATATAGTGAAATAAGGATTTTAGAAGGCCTGAATGCACTGAGGAAAGTCCAAGGAAAATATGATTAAATATGATCGTTAGTTATAATTCACAAAATCAATATAATCATTACTTGGATACTTACTTTTGACCTTAATGAGAAGGAATGCTAAACATGAGAAACTCCGAGAACCAACAGTACTTGGTGCCGCAACTGACACTTCATCAAATAAGCATCCAAAGGAGGCAAACCTGATTTTCTTTGAAAACAGTATAAAAGGTACATGCTGAATTCAAGACCTACCAACCTAACATCATCCTCACCCTTATTCTCTGAGTTCAGCACTTTTCCCATCCCTTGCCACCACATGAAGATGCAAGCGAAAAAGTAAGGTCCAAGCTTTAGATTGAACCTGGCAATGCTAAAATACAGAAAATTTACAAAACCTCAATTTAGGTGCCTCCATTTCATCTCCTATACTAACAAATCAATTATGCGCTACTAAGCTCTATAAATACTCCATCTCTAACAAGACCCTCAAAAAGCAACCTCCTCTCACAAATTTCTGTAGGCTCTGAAAAATCCAAAACAGTCCTGGAGCAAAACTATTCTTTCTTCCTAACAAGCCTAAGTTATAATGCTAAAGGCCAGAACCTGTTACTGAGTTGGAAACCTAAAAAGCTACAAATCTTACCTCGATCTCTATCAGACCATTTGCTAGATGGTTCAAATTCCATGAGGGCCTGTTCGGCATCGTTGTTGTCGTCGTTTTGGTTTTTTTCCTCCACGAATCCGTGAAACACCAAGTGGAGGTTGATGTTGAAGATAGCATTCGCACAAAACCTCTGCTATTCTTGTTTTCATCTTCACACTTTTCTGAAAGCAATGTATCTTTGCTTCCTAAAGATCTAGAGATTTTACCAACAATTTCAGACAACAAATGGGTTTCATCAAACATGTTGTTCAGTCTACTTCACTTTACTCCTCAGGTTCTTGAACAAATTAGGGGAAAAAACCAACGGGCCCTGAGTACAACAGAGGAGGGGAAACAAAGAAAGCATGTAATCCCCATCTTCAAAGAGAATAATTGAGGTTTCTGGGATCTCTATCATCAATTATATTGTAGGATAAGAAGGTATGAAGAGGGAGAGAGGGATTACCTGGAAAAGTTGGTGGAGATCGGATGGTGGGAGAGGAACGGGAGGAACCGCCGTTGGCGAGGAGGGAGGGAGGCTCTCGTGGACGCCCCATCACCACCGCCATCGTCGTCGGCGACGTCGCTCAGCAGATCGCCGATGCACAGCAGTGGGCCGCCCACTCCACGCATCTTTCTTGGTTGCCCTCGGCGTCCGTATTCTCTTTTTCCGGTGATGAACGGGGTTTCTTTCCTTTTGCCTGGGGATCTACGTTGCTCCCTGGCCAAAAGCCAGGTCTCAATAACGCAGTTATCAGCAAATAACGGACCCCTCCAAAACTGCTACAATGAAAATAACAACCGTTATTTCCACCACCCTGCTGGATACACTGTTATCTAGATTATTCTCCAAAAAATAGTTTTTCTCATATCACTATACATAAAAAAAAAGCTAAATTTATCAAATTTTCAATGCTTGGTACAAGCTTGATTAGGTTGCCCCCTCAAAAGCTTAAACCGTTATAAACTTCTATGAGGAAAAGGATCTTAATTTTACTTGGAGAAAGAGGATCAAAGGAGAACTCATAAGTAAGACTTTTCATAAATTTTTGTATAACTTGTGAACATACACACAAATGCACATGTGGAAGGAGAAATCTAATCTTAAGTACAAAACTTGATCAAAATTATATGAGTACATTACTTGAAATATCTATGTTATAATTATATCTCTAAAAATATATTATGTTCGTTAGGGTTATGGGAGGCTTATGGTCATAACTGATCATGACTGAGAAGAAAAAGGTGAAAGATGTTAGGGTTTCCTCTGAACCCTCACCTGAGTAGAGTAGAAGGAGGAGGCCATGCGATGCAAGGAAAGGGCTAGATCTGTTCGGGGTCCCTCTCTAGGGAACCAAGCAGTCCCAGATCAGGGAGGATTATTTACCTCTTGCACTCAAGTGGGAGGTAATGCAGCCCAGGGGTGGCGGATGATGTTGAACGTATTTGGTCACATATTGTGCAAGATTTTTGGAGGTTTTGTCGGAAAACTTTTCGTGCATCTTCGAAGGATATTGCGGCATTGGGGGAGCGCTTCACCAAGGTAATAGTATTCTCCTAGGATGAAATCAAACAAGCTTGTTCTAGACTACAATCAGCTTTGCTAGGTAGGTTTTTAGGCAAAGGATTTCCATTAGATTTTGTTCAAAGAGAGCTACGTATTTGATGGAATATCAGCAAACTTTTGGCTTCCCCTTTATCTGAGGGTATATTGGTTTTCGGTTGCTGTCTGAGGCTGATAAAGATTGAGTCCTCGTTAGAGGGCCTTGGTCCTTGGCTAGTCAGCTTTTGGCTTTGGAGGCATGGAGGCCAAATTTCAAGCTAGGACAGGATGGTATCGGACGATTTTGAATTTGGGTCAGACTGCTAGATCTTCCACTTAAGCTGTGGGATAAGGAGAAATTTAAGATAGTTGCGGGGTTGGAAAACTACTGTATCTGGATGATTGGACTGAATCATCTTCCAGACTGGGTTTTGCTAGGGCTTGTATGTTGCTTGATACTTTTTGTGTTATTTGCCCGGGTACCAAGATTTATGTTGGGGAGGAAACCATTTGGCAAGAATTCATTTACGAGGATTTATCGAAGATATGTTACTCTTGTGGCCGGTTGCTGATTGACGAGGCTTTGTGTGGATGTTTGGAAGGTGGAAACACTCAGATTAAACTTGGCTATGGCCCCTGGATCAGGGCTTCTAGAGTGTTGGAGCAAACAAGCCGTCGAGGAGATTCAGCAAGATCACCAACTCCTTCTAGGTTAGAGGGACAAGGTGAGGGTCCATGGATGCAACAAAGAAGGAATGCAAAGAGATCACCTACTCCAAAACCTAAGTCCCTTGAGCAATCTCTTCTGCAAAAAAATAGATCCCATTTTGCCCCGTTAATGTAAAAGAAGATGAAGTTGTAGAGCAACCGATGGATAACAGTTCTTCTTCTTCTGCTAAAGTTGAGTCTGTTGAAAATTATGTTCCAAAATCAATCATCAGTCTGTTGACGGTTGTACTTATTATTGTAATTATCTATAAATTATTAAATTAATAAATATTATTTGATTTTTTCATCACTGTGTATATCTTATTTTGAACTCCTGTTATGTGATGAAGCCCTTAGGACTATTTGATTCGATATAGGAGGATATATCATTTAGTCCTTAAACTTTAAGTTTACGATCAAATGATATACTATTATTAGGATATCAAGTGTAGGTCATTGTGTGCCATGTATATTGGTTGTCCTCTTAACTAAGGAGTGTGGAGACACTGACAGGCATGCAAGTGAAATGTAGGAGTATATCTCACTGAATGTGATAACTGCTGAGCATTCTGCTATCAAGAGTGGCTCGCGAATGATATGGGTATAAGTATCTCTTCGATCTGAGATCATAACGGTGACTTGCAAGTAATTTACTGTATTTGGTACTGGACTATCTAAATTTTAATTCAGTGATGAAAGATTTTGGATATAGTTAAGTACTTATAAAATCGGCATGTGAGTCAATATGGAATTGACCCCTCTGAATAACTAGGAGTTAATATATCAGTGTATTTCAATTCAATAAAATCTCGGTTGGGGTAATCCATATGATGGATTTGAAAAATTGAAATACAATATGGATGATCATATTAGGATTGACAGTTAAATCCTTAGTCACCTTGAGCATTTGGGTCAAAAAGATGAATTATATGGTAACCATATGCCAATAGATTTTTGAATGATGCTTTGTAATCTTTTGACCTATCCGGATATTGGATATTATTGCTAGATGATCATTTTGATTAGTATAAGAAGATTATTTCTATACTATCGGCTTAGGTTTGAACCTATACAGTCACACTCAAAAGAAGTTTCTGAATTATCATATGGCTAATCGACGATTAATAATTATTCTAGGATAAACAGTCAATTCGATTGATGATTAATCCTGTACAAAAGTTACAATAAATTAATTCGCTAATTATTGATAAATTATAGGAGGATTGATTAGTAATTAGATTGCTAATTAGCTCAATTTGATTGAGCGTTGAGGTTTGAATCAAATCAAATTCAATTCAATTCAATTTGGTTTGATCCGATTAGGTTATGAGATGACCTAATCACTAAGGATGTTCAATTCTTGATTTGATCAGGATTTGAGCTCGATTAATTTTGATTTGATTAAAATTTAATTAAGACTATATACTACTTAATTAAATTAAATTTAGTGATCCAATTGAGTTTAACCTAATTCGGTTGGGTTAAGAACCTAATTGGATGAGAAATCAATTCGAATTCAAATATCTTGCACCTCCTTTCTCTGTGTCCTAATTGGATGAGAAATTTTTACGTAAATTTTTTCTCATCCTCAAGGTAGTTCCACACCCACATCTGATCTCTTTTTGAATTAGGAGTTGGTTGGTTTAAATTTGACTTCAAATGAGTCTGAATTTGAATGAAAACTTAGAATCCAAATTGAGTTGGACTCTTCTCTTCACGCCATCACTTTTCTCCATGCACAAAATATTTTTACGTAAAAATTTTTTATGCCATTCTGATGTTGGTCGGCCCCTCTCTAAGTTTTTAAGATGAGAATAAAGTTTGACTTAAAATTTAATTCAAATTTGATTTAAATTGATGATAAGAATCAACCAACGTTTGAAATTAAACTGAAACTACCTCTTCCTTATCCCTATCTTCCATGGGATGCCACCCTTAAGAAGGGATCAGTTTTGTGCGAGAAAAGAAGTGATTTTTGGCATGAGAAACTTCAAAATTGGAGCATGAAAAATTGAGAGTGGGTTGGGCTTTCATGCGTGAGAAACAAGAAAGTGATCTTCCTCTTGGGTATGAGATGTAGGGTGGGTTCTGGGGTTTCAACTCTAGAATTTATGAAAAAAAATACAAGAATGAGTCATGTTCAATCTCTCACACCACCACCTCCTTGTAAAGCTTCATCTTCTGATCCGAAGGAGTTCAGGAGATCCGAAGAAAGAACTTGGATCGACCATCCTGAGCTTTCGACACGAGCTAGCACTGCTGCAAAAGAAGATCTGATCAGAGCTTTGAGTAGACGATCAGTAGAGACCGAACGACCTGTGTGGCTGTTCAGTATCAGCGAGAGCTTCATACCATACCTACCAACGACAGAAATCATTGACCCACGAAAAGTGATGAGTTCTGAACTCAATCAATGTGATCTAAAGGTTAGATCAGATTCAGGACATCGATGTGATCGATATAATTTTTATTTATATCAAATTTTATATATAATTTTTATGTCATAGATCCTTAACGGTAGTTTAGATTTGATCTAAGGTATGTTTAGAAGATTAAAATATTTAATTTTTATTTTTTGCTATAAATTTAAAATACATGCTTTAAACTATCCATTTTTCTTCAGAGTCGTCCATCTCTGGGGTTGCAAAAAAAAAGCATAAGAGATCCCCGACTAAAATTTAGTCTGATAGCAGATCTTCTGGATCAGAGTCACCTCCGCAATTTAAGGTTCTGGTCAGGGAAGAAGGCTCATAATTAATGATGAAGAAAAGCAGCTAGTCCTATATGTTCCAACCAGGAGTTCTACTAGGCAGAAGGGTGGAGTAAGGGAGGTTTGGTGACCGATGGGTGTCCCAACTTCTATGATTTTGGGGATCAACTAGTCAATGAACAACAACTGGAGAAAAATTCTCAAAGCGGCAAGTCTTAACTCAATGGGGATTCTTCTCAACACACAAGTACTCATAGTTCCTATCCTCTCCAAACTTAAACTTCTTATTGGGTGTACTAGTCAAAAGGAGGAGGGGTTGTATGGGCCCGTCATGTATAATGATCAACAATCGGGGTCTGATCTGGAGGGTTGTTCAGGTAAACGCACTCTAGAGATTTGTTGTCTCAATAAGGATCCTTAGTTGGAATTGTAGGGGGCGGCTAAGCCGCCCTTTGTAAATTATGCAAAGAATATGATGAGACAATATGATCCGAATATTGTTTGTTTGTTAGAAATAAGACTGTCTAATGGTGCTCTTAACTGAGTCCAAAGAATTTTTGACCCCAAATGGGGAATTTACTTCATTCTGACTATTGGGCTATTTGACGGGATTGTAATGGCTTGGAAATTATCCTTTAAGCAAGTTAGTTTGTTTATTCTAATAGGCAAGTTGTCTTTGGGATCCTCTTTCCAGCTAGTGGTCCTCAATGGATGATAGGTGTTATCTATGCTAGCACTTGTGGGTGGAACATAGACAATTGTGAGACCAAATTCTGGGAGTGATGACCTTAAATATTCTCATTGTAATTATTGGAGATTTTAATTGTATCTTGAATCCTAAAGATCATAAAGGGGAAGTAGATTCATTATAACCGAAAATCCAGGAGTTCAAGCAGTTTCTTCGTAGGTTTGGCTTAATGGACTTGGGATATCATGGTTCTCGTTTCACCTGGTGTAATAATTGGTTGGGCTTGGCTCATATTTGGAAAAGGTTGGATCGTGCTTTTGCTTTGGATGCCTGGTTAGATCTCTTTTCTGAATCTAAAATTCAACATCTAACCAAATTTGCTTCAGACCATCACCTATTACTTCTTACGGTGTCAGCAGTGTGTATTAGGGGATGACCTCCTTTCAGATTTGAAAAAATCTGGATATATGCTGAGGGTGCTCATGAAAAACTCCGTCGGACCTGAAATTATAGCTATACTTCTTCCCCTCCTGTTAGATTGTCGAAGCTTCTCTCCCAGACTGAACGGGCATTCTGAAGGTGGAAAGGATATATGAAAAATATTTTTAAGAAAGGTCAAGAGTTGAATGATATATTATTTAAACTTCAGGAGAAAGAAGAGCAATTAGAAGGTTTGTCCATGCAAGAATATCAATTGTTACTATGGTTATTGAGGCAATATCATAAGAATTTGCATCTTCAAGAGATTTTTTAAAGACAAAAATCTAGAATGGCTTGGCTTTAGGAAGGGGATGCCAATATCGATTTTTTCATAGATTTACTATTCTGTGAAGGAGGGCTAATCATATTACTCATATTATTGACAATCATGGTGTTGATCTATCTAAGAAAGTAATCATCAGAGATTATATTCTATTACAGTTCCAACTCAGATGGCAGGCGCAGGTTGACGTGGAGAATATCTAGCTTCTTCCTACCTCATCCCAAGTGTCTCTGAAGGACAATGAGTTCATTTCTAGGGATGTTTCTTCTGAAGAGATTGAGGAGATCGTCTGGCATTTACTGGCTGATAAGGCCTCTGGGTCGGATAGGTTTCAAGTTTTTTCTTTCAGCATTTTTTGTATTTAATCAGGAATGATGTGATCATGGCTATAAAGTATGTCTTTCTCATAGCTAGCATTCTTAGAAGCTAGAAAAGATCTTTATAGTCCTCAATCCTAAGAAACCAAGCCCAGATCGTGTTGAAAATTTTCGGCCTATAAGTTTTGTGATACAGTCTATAAAATTATGGCTGCCATATTGGTGAATAGGATGAAAGCTCTTCTCCCTAAGCTAGTTGCTATTGAATAGGGTGCTTTCATACCGGACAAAGATATTGTGGACAATATCCTTATTAGGCAAAAACTATACATTCTCTTTATAGAGCTCCTTCTACTCGAAGTCTTATGGCCCTCAAAATAGATATGGAGAAGGCTTATGACAGGATGCAGTGGTAGTTTGTGCTCCAAATCCTTCAATCATTTTGGATTTCATACCCATTTTATTGATTGGGTTTGGGCTTGCCTCCTTGAGCCTAACTTTGCTTTGCTCATTAATGGGTCTGCTACAAACTGGTTTTGCCTACCGCGGGCTATGGTAGGGATGTCCTATGTCTCCTTTCTTATATATTCTATGCTCTGATATCCTTTCTAATATGTTGAAATATGCTGTTGAGAAACATTGGTTAAGGATCTTCAATCCTGATAGGGGGGACCTAAGATCTCTCATGTGTTATATGTTGATGATGTGCTCTTGATTACAAGGGCCACTGTGAGGGATAGAGTTTGCATCAAGATAATTCTTGATGCTTGCTATTTAATATCGGATCAGCAGGTTAATCAATCTAAGTCCTATATTTCATTTAGTCCCTCTATTTTTTGTGCTACCAGGTGGACTATTGGTGCCTTGTTACAAATGATTAAGAAAGAGACCCTTAGAAGTATCTAGGGGTGCTGGTGTCTAGGAAAAAATTTGCAGCCTTGGATCTTATATATATTAGGGAGGCTGTTATTCATAGGATTGATGGATAGGCTAGGCGAACCCTTTCCTCTACTAGTCAATTGACTCTAGTTCAATCTGTACTGACTTCTTTACCTTTATATTCTATGGTCTTTATTCCAATTTCTTCTATATTGATTCATAAAATTGAGAAGGATATTAGGGCCTTCTTCTGGGAGCATTTTTCAGATTGGTGTGGCATGCATTTGAGTTCATGGGATATTATTTGCTCTCCTAAAAGGAGGACGGATTGGGCATAGCATCCTTACTTGAGCAGAAAGGTATTTCTTGTGCAAGTTGGATGCTCAGCTGATCCTTAGACCTCACTTTTTATGGGCTAAGCTGGTTGCTGCAAAATATAAATTTTTGAGGTTTGGCATAATTATAAGAAACCTACTCGGTGCTCTGCAATTTAGGCTAAAATAGCTGCCCATGGCCTTGAGGTAAGCTTTAATTTTTAGTGGACAATTAGAGATGGGAGTTCGGTGAATGTGATAAAGGATGCATGGATTACTCCTATCCCCATATTACTTTCTCCTACTTTTATTAATATGGATGCCTCTTGTGAGCACTGGAGAGTTAGAAATCTTATGACATTGGATAAAAGGTGGGATCTGAATATTCTAAATCTCTTATTTCTGAAGGATTTGGTAGCACGCATTACTAATATTTCTTGTCGTATCATGGCAGGGCAGATCAGTTGTGCTGAGAAAATACAGGATAAAAGGAGGTAAGATTGAAGGACATCAAACACTTAACTAAGGGGCTGGCTCTTACTCATTATAGTAATCTATTTCATAATGTTTAGAAATTAGATGTACCGATGTAGGTTAAAATATTTTGGTGGAAGTTGGTTTGATAGAAACTTTCTTGTAAGGTGCTCTTGTGTAGCAAAAATATCATTCCCACTGTGCATTAGTTCTGTGATCTTTACCATCAGGTACTTGAGGATGTGCAACACATTTTTGTGGACTGCTCCTTTGCAAGAGCTGCTGGATTGTCTGTGCCCAGGCTTTTGGATTTGATTTTCTGCCTTCTTCTTTGCCAGAGTTGGAACATTTTGTTCTGAACTCATAGGTAGAGAGAAAGTTGAGGGCTATCATGGCTTGTGTGGTATGGTCAATCTGCTTGACCTGGAACGAGAGATTGTTCTAGCAGCTTTCTACTTTTTCTATGCAGGTTTATAGGCAGGCTCTGTTCCTTGTTCCTGATAATTCATGACTTAATTTTATCTTATGCCTCAGAACAATCTCTGGAACTAGGGGGTCAGGAGGTCAGGTCTTCTGACACCTAGAGATAGCAACTACGTTTATTGGCTCCCTCCTCCCAAGGGTGTTCTGAAGCTTAACTTTGATGCTTCTGTCTCTATGGAAGAAGCTGGCGCTGCTTATATCATCCAAGACCATTATGATTTATCTGTTAGTACTGGAGGCAAGAGGCTACCTATGTTCTCGGTGCCTTATACCAAATTGGTGGCAATTTGGGTGGGGATTGCCGTGGCCATTCATGACCTCCATATGCAGGATCTTTGAGTTGAAGGCGATTCTATAACTATAATTCGTTAGCTTACTTCCCTTTGTGCTCATATGTTTTCAGAACTTTTATTGAAGGATCTATTTAGGTAGAAGGATTTATTTCATAACTTTCGAATCACTCATATTTTTAGGGAGGACAATATGGCCGCTAACTATTTGGCAAAGTCTGCGGTTTTGACTGATTTTCATATAACCCCTTGTGGTCCTTTTGATTCGGATTTCACTCGAATTCTCCAAGTAAATTCTTAGGGGATCCTCCATGAATGATGATGATGCCGATCGTGTGTAGAGATGCTTTGGTGCCTTGTCCTGATTGTTACTTTAAGTGGGCATCCCCAGATTAGCTCGTTATATTTGCAATAGGCTGAAATGTTGGTAGTTTTTTATTTTATTCTCCTATTGGCTCTGAGTTTATTGGATCTCTGATCTTTGTTTATAAAATTTGTTGTTGGCTGCTTATTGTTATGCTGACGGATCTTTTGGATGAGGAGTTCTCTGCAGGAGTTTACCTTTTTCTTGATGGCTGGCTACCTACTTTGTTTTACAGGTTCTTAAATATTCTGGTATCAGGTGGTGGATATAATCTTAAATTCTCAGGTTTACCAAGGGTCCAATCTCCTATTTACCACTCATATTTTATCAGCTTCAGAGGTTTACTGTGTTATCATTTATGGGTATGCTGGGTTTAAAATGTCAACTGTCTCCACACCTTTTACTTCTATCTAGAATCTGTATCGTTCTGAGAGCTTTTCTATAGGACTTTTCTTCGATACTGCGGTGTTTTACTGTTGGGATCTTGGTGGCTGTTGACTTATGGTGTTGCAGTGTGGATTAATTTTTTTTGCATGTTATTATTTATATCTGTTTATTTTCAACCTCATCGTTTGTAAACTTATGGACTTGTTTGTTTTGCTGACCTTGTCTTGGGAGTCCTAGGATTTGTATCTCCTATTTTCTTTTGTAATATTACTGCTACAGCCTCTTGGCTCCTCTTATCCAAAAAACTAAATTATTTATAATATGATCATTAAGGGCAATCAATCATTTGCAATTAGTTAAAATTAACGTGGAAAGGTATCATTCAACATATGTGAAGGGGCATGTAATTGCATAACAATAGGTGGAAAAATTTTCAATATCTTTCTTTCAAGAAAACTATCATTAATTTGATATTTAAGTATATGATTAGTTTCAATATAATATATCTAATTTATTATTTATTTATTTAAATAGTCCTTTTATTTAAAAATAGGTCGATTATTTTCTTCATCGCAACTTATTTTCCTCACATCACAATTGAGGATTAGATAAAAATGATACCAAAGCTATGTTCCTACTTGAGCTCTAGAACTAGTTAATTAAATTTGAAATGTTTATGTAACAGAATCCACACGGCCCAAAGAATTTATTCAAACTACTCGTTAAAGAAGGATTTGAAGAGTTAAGGGCTTAATAGATTTAAAGCATGGGATTGGCCAACTAGAGCCTTCTTTTCTTTTAAGGAGCAAATAAAATGAGCGAGTAAAAATGATAAAAGTTGAATTATACAGAAAATAATAAAATATACTCCAGATTTATCATCATTCTTTCATATTATAAGATTCATCTATAATAGAATTTGACTATAACCAATTATCAATTGTCCATCATGGTTACAATTAACATATGAAAAATTCAAAAATCAATAAAGAATTGTTGTTTGATAATTGTTAGATCATACATAATTTCAAAATATGTGCATTTATAAAGACAATGGGTGAAATGATTTCTGATGATACAACATTGCTTTGACTGGTCCGATAGAATTTGGATGCTGAATGGCTTTGATGATGCTAACAAGAAATTTATACTTTTACATAGTTTCAAATAAGATTTAAGACTAAGATTAAGATAAGGTTTAAGATACATATAAAGTCAGAAATGGGGAGGTTGTATTGGAATAGGATTCAAACTTTTTGAATCCGGTGGTTGGTTTCCAACATCGATCGGAAAGCCTTCATCAAAACCGGGTGATAGGAACAATATTTCTCTAAGATGATAAGCCAATGGTTAATATGAGTTTGAATATAAATCTAATGGTGATAAATGCAGAAATTGCTAGTCCTTTTGCATGTAGTATAAATAAGAACCTTCCAAATCATATTGATGTGTTGGCCATAGCAAAATTTAACCAAGAATATATATGGGAAACTAGATGTCAAGGTTAAGGAAACCTTTTTCAAGAAATCAGTATTAAGAAACTTCATTAATATTATCAGCTAATTACTTCTTTTCCTCTGCATTTTAAATAGTGGGTTTGGGTTGCATCTTTGATTCATCTTCTTTGAGTGTGTCAACCGTTTGATTATACAATAACTATTTTAAGAGCTATACAAATGGATGGAAGAAAATCTTGGAGAGTTTTAAAATCTGTATAAAATAAGATCCAATGACTGATGTCACCAGAAAGATAAATTATTCTTCTACAAGGAAAAAAAAAGGCAACCCGAACCCGTTAAGCGGTGGGCAGGCTCCAGGCCTACCGAAAACGCCAACAAAAACAGCCAGCGGTAGAAATTTAGAGCTCCAAGGTTACGTCTGATAACGTGTGCGTTCACGTCTTGCAGACGGCTAGCAGTCAGAACACCAAAGCATAGCGCCGCACAACAACTCAGCCACTTCGATGCTACGAGTTCATGTCAACCAAAGCAAGCCAATGGACAAAAACAGCAAAATAAATCAAGTTGAGGCCTTCAGCTCACAAAAACCCAAGCTTTATTTCAAACCAATGTATATCAAAATTGTTGCTTCTGATCTCTCCATCTAAGATCAGATGCTGAGATTGATATGATCGAGATGAGACTATTGCTGGAGCTCCATCCAAATACTTGCAAAAGTCTTCATCAAGATATTCTCTGGTGAAGATCCTCCGATGCTCAGTCAGAAGATAAGAACAACGAGAATGAGAGAATGAGGAGTGAAGAACTTATTTGAGGATCCGAAACCTTTATTTATAGGAGAGGAGTTGAAGTAGTCTTTGTCTCGAAATCCTGATAATCTTCTGGATTTATCGCACAGATCGATTCAGATAAATATTTTTTTTATGAAAGACTCGATCGTGGAGAAATTCTACTTTATCTAAACTATCTCAATTTGAGAAAGAAAGAAAAATCTGGCGTCAAAGAGTTTAGCTTGGCCATGGATGAGCTATAGTAGATCGTCCGAAATCGAGGTTCTGCAGTCTACAGAGCAGATATTTGATCTCAAGTTGGCCAAAATTGGTCGGCAATGTGCGATCTATAATAAATTGTCCGAGGATGAAATGAATCAAGAGTAAATCGAAGAGTAAAACTACTGTCAATTTAGCGGATCATATCTAGCGATCTTCATATCTATCGTATGCTTATAATCTGATAAACATCATTCTTTCATAGTCCGATTGAAGGTGGGGACATGGCAGTCGAGGATGAGGTACAGATCCGCAACAAAAACAATATAATCTCAGTCCAACAAACTCATAATTAACAAGAATACAGTATGCACATTAATCTTTTAAACATTTTTAATCTGCCAACCTTTTCAGAAACCCACTTAATTAACCGAGAGGAAAGAAAAAAAAAAAGGAAATTCACACACTCTGTTTCATAGACGCGCTGCTGCTATCTGGGCCCGGACAACTGCTGCGACGAGAGGTACGACGGCGACCCACTGCTGGTGGCCGTCGCTGTGCCCCACACCGATCCGATGTCGCAACCGCCGCGACCAAAGACGCACGCGTTTCCCGCCGGCTCCGCGAACCCCCTCCCATAGACCCTTAAGAAGTTGAGCGACTCCACCCTCGGCTCCCCCACCTCCGCCGTCCCCTCCAGCATCGCCACCACACTCCCCATGGCCGGCCTCAGCCCGGGCTCCTCGTGGAGACAGCAGAGCGCCACCTTCACCACCCTCTCCACCTCCCCCACCGCCGCCCGCCCTCCAGCCTTGGGTCCGCCAGCTCCCGGTACCTCCCCTGTTCGTGTGCCTCTAGCGCCACCATCGGAAAATACCTCCCCCCCCGCCGCCCGACCCCGTCGAGTCCGACCGTTCCGCCGACCCGCTCTCTCCCTCGCTTGGCTCCACCGACCTGTTCTTCCTCCCCTCACCAGCTCCAGCAGCACCATCCCGAAGCTGTACACGTCGGTCCGGTCCGAGATAGCCGAGTTCGTCAGCCACTCCGGCGCCAGGTACCCTCTCGTCCCCCGCATGGTCGTGAACAATCCCGACTGCTCCGGCCCAACAGCTTCGCCAGCCCGAAGTCGCCGATCCTCGCCTCCCCGCGCTCGTCGAGCAGAATGTTCTCGGGCTTCACGTCGCAGTGAATGATCTTATGCTCGCACCCTGTATGCAAGTAAGCAAGCCCCGCGCCGCCCCGATCGCGATATCGATCCGCTCCTGCCACTCCAGCACCGGCCCGACGCCGAACAGCGATCGGTCGAGGGATCCCCGGCTCATGTACTCGTAGACGAGTAGCCGCTTGGTCCCTTCGGCACAGAATCCCCGCAGCCGAACGAGGTTGACATGGTGGATGTTGCCGATGACTGCGATCTCAGTGCAGAATTCCTTCTTGCCTTGGAGGCCAACGTTGCCGATCTTTTCACGGCAACGAGGGTCTCGTCAGGCAGCTTGCCTTTGTACACGGCGCCGAACCCGCCGGACCCGATTTTAGTCCTGAAGTTCCATGTTGCCGCTTCTAGCTCAGCGTACGTGAACCTTGTTGGAAGGCCCAGGATCGATATGTTGTCGCTGTCGTCGTCTGATTCATGGTCGCCGGACGACCTTCCTTTAGCTCCTGCTGCTGCCACCGTCGTCTTTGACTTCTGCCGGCCTAATTGTATCTCCTTCATCACCGCTGACTTTGATCTTCTTATTCTGGGACCACTCTTCCTTGGCCGCTGCCTCATCCACCAATAAATCCCATGAAAATCACAAAAGTGATGAGCAGGAATACAGCTATGGATGGCAACAAGATGAGGATGAGATGCCTTGACGTGCTCTCGCCGGAGATCGGCTCCGGTGATCCGGAGAGCAGGATCTTGACGTAAATAATACTATTCGCACTTTCACTTTCTTGCTGTAAAAGACAGAGCCTAACTGCTGCTCCACTACGTAGCAAGATCCTGAAGAATTCTTATAGATGAAAGCAACACATGAGCAATTCCCAGAGCAGAGGCTCTGGCATGCCGATATGTCCTGGCCGACAGTTATTGGCATCAAGAATTTGCTTGCAAAGTAGACGATACCACTCCCTGGGCTTAGATAAGAGATTGAGGAATTGGCCCCACAGGTGGAGGCCAGTAGGGAGTCATCGGCCGGCGAGCAACCGCCAGTGTTTGAAGTCTCAAAGAGATCCGGGCAGGTGCAGAAGGTGCCGTTCGCGCCGGAGTTGCAGAGGCCGAAGGTCTGGCAGGAGAAAGGTAGGTCGCAGTCACTGCTTGGTGCAACAAATCTATCATTCAAGCTCGAGGAAGAGTTGGCGGTGGAGTAGCTAATGATTTGAAATCGGCCGGCAGAGTCTAACTTCATAATACGGAAGCTCGAAGCTGCGAGAAACATGTGAAAAATTACCTTCTGATTGGTCGACAGCAGGTAGAGGCCGGTGGAGTTGGCGACCATGAAGGAGATGTCGTCGTTGTAGTCCTTGAAGAAGCGGGCGTCGGTTGAAATGCTGTAGTATTGCTGAGACTCTTTCCATGTCATGACCGCGTCGCTGGTAGTGACGGTGAGGCGGTAGTCCCCTCCGAGAAGTCGGTATTGGAGACAGGACTCGCGAGGGAGGAGCCGGCGCGGAGGAGCTGGCCGGAGAGGAGGGTGTCGGTGGGATGATCGAAGGACTGCCATAGGGTAGCGTTGGACGCGTTGATGAGGAGGAGGTTGCCGGTGTCAAGGAGGCGGAGGGCCCGGAGCGGCGAGGGAAGGGAGGCGTTGACCATAAAAGAGAGCCGTTGGGTTGGGCGACCGAGAGACCGACAGGGGAGAGGATGACGAGGCCATCATCGGGGATGGGGGAGTTGCGGTTGGCGGACCAGACGGGGGTGTTGGTGGGGCCGTGGAGGAGGGTGAGGTAGTAGTGGTGCGGCTGCTGGCCGGGGCTGTAGATGGCGGCTTTGAAGGTGGCGTTGGGGAAGTGAGGAAGACGCCGGCGTTGTCGACGTAGTTGATGACGGTGGCGCTGAAGTTGGGGTAGAGGAATTCGGTGGCAACGATGGCGGCGGAGGAGGTGAAGGGATAAAGGAGGAGGAGGAGGAGGAGGAATGGGGTGGCCATCTGGGTTGGGTTTCCGTCCATGAGCTGGAAATGGGAAGGTCCTGTGAGTTGGTGTGGTGGTGTTGGGTTTGCGTTGACCGTGGGAGAGTTCGCTAGCATCCAGGGCTGCTGCCATTAGCTGGTGAAATCTTCTGCGGCGCAAATGCAATGGGAAAAGGGCGTGGAGGGACTCTGTGGCGTTGGCCTTTGCGTTGACCGTTGGGGAGTTCGCTACCGTCCGGTTGCTACGAGCTGGTGGTGATTTTTTTTTTGGCAAACTTTAGCTGGTTTGAATTGCTTGCGGGGCAAATGCAATGGGAAAGAAAAGAGAGGGGCGAGCGTATGATCGGGACGTGGGAACCGTATGATCGGGACGGGATGGCCACTTGTTTTGCTAGTCAACAAATTGTAACCTTTTATAAAAACGCAACCGGCCAAAACTAGAAATAAAAGTCCTAATCCGGGTTGGTTGACTTCGTTCCTAAAATCCCATGATTTGCACCAACGACGTGACTCGCAGGAAAGGCTGTGGATAAATCGAGTTAACCGGTGATGTGATGTGACTGGATCCGATCAGGTTGGAGCTAACCCAATCTATCCTTGGAGATCGTAGGGCCGGATCGGATTTAAATATTAGACTTGTTTCGTAATTCGGATCTGATCTGAATTTTATGAATGTTGAAGCTTGGCCCGGCTCGATCAGTATATTTAAATAAATCTATTTTGGACCTTCTTATTACCAACCAAATAGATCCAAATTAATCCGATAAAAATATTTTAAACCATTTTTCTTTCCTTTGTACGGCACAAAATGGTGAAACTAACCTCACTATGTTAAGAAAAGCTAATTATTGAGATTATTAATCTTTTGAAGCATAATATAGTTCGAAATAAATATTAATTTATGGAGATTAATTTATATTAGTAAATAATTTTTCGGCAATCAAAATATAGACTAGTCATTTTCTTTATGAAATCTTATTAATAAACAAATATAGGCATGGATCCACATTGGATTCATCTGGTATCTAAATATTTTGCATTTAGTCTGGACTATACAAGACCTCAACCTAATGCAAACAACGTACTACAACTAAGACATTTTCTTGGATCCCACCCAGCTTAACCGATTATCTATTAGATTTGGTTCGGATCCAACATCAAGATCCATACATGAGATTGGGTTAGGTCATGATCAATCATGCCCTAATTTGATTAAATCCATTAGCATCCATACTTGCGGCAATCTCTCATGTGCTATAGAAATATGTGTGATAAGTAAAGTTACTCTCCATTTATTTTATTTTATTTATACAAATTTTGACCCACTTAATCTTCAAATTAATTTCATCAATTTTATCTTATTCATAAAATTTCAACCCAACTTTGCTCATCTAAAGTCCTAACCTAGGTTGTTCTTTTCAACGAGCATTGGCTTCTAATCAGAAAATAGAAAAGTCAAAGTGTTTTCAAATTGGGTTAGCATGCTTCTTGTTCTACCCACAACCCTGGAAACTCATTCTATAAAACCTTCAATTAACATTACAAATAGTAATAGAAGTAAGCCACCCCATTTCACTTTCTAGCCGTGCCTAATTTTGTAAGTCACTCCATTTCACTTCCTAGCTATGCCTAATTTTGAGATTGCAAATGTAACTTGACAATCCATAAAGCCATTTGTCTTAAGTTCAATTTCAACCTTTGAATTAAGCTGTGTTTCTTTTTAGATAGTCATAGCCTTTTAAAGTCTTGAAACCCTCTCTTTCTAATCTTTGGGTTCTTAGTTTTTAGATCCAAGCCTTGAAAATTAGGAGAAAAAATAAAAGGGAGATGCGGAAAAATTGAGTCATCCCTTCCATTATATCCATGCTCAATCTACCATTAAAGCAAGCCAAATTTTTACATTAACCTAAATTAATTTAAGCACTTTGGCTACTTTTCTTTTTTCTTCCCAAAACTACAAAAACATATATTTAAGAGATCTAAGAGTAAGAACCCATCCACTTCTTCGTGACATTTAGACTTCCCTATGTGACTCCATCACGGTATCTGTTTAGTATATTTTTTCAGAGATGGATAGCACCGCTGATTGGGTCACTTCTTATGTGGTTAAGCACACTGATGGCTAGACCCAGTAATAGGATAGGACATGCCCGTTAGTCCTATAAGATATTTGTTTTCTGATTTATATAGTGTACTCAACTAAAATGATGTGAGCGCCTGTTGTATTAAATATATATATATATATATATATATAT
>KE504844.1:292160-319940 GCA_000441515.1 Elaeis oleifera
AGTCAAGAAAAGATAAGATTTCTCCCTGAAGAGGAGGGCCAATCAAGTCATTGGAGTCGATTTTATACTCTTTTCCCTCTCTCTTTATGAGTTTCTCTTAATTTTTGCTTTAGTTGATGCTCAAATGATGAAGATCTATTGTTAACTAATGTATTTTTTCTTCATGAATGCTATTAAAATTTAATTAATATTTTTTTTTAATTAGTGTAGATTTTTTTTGGTTTTCTTGCTTTTTTTTATTTCAATCTAATTCACTGTTATGATGCATGTGTCATGGAAGATCACTTGACCCTCCTCTAAGGACCTTGACAAACCATATGGACCTAGATCAAGATAGGAAAAGGGCTAAGATCTTGGATGAATCTTAGTTTTAGGTCTACCTTTTTAATGAATGCTAGTTCAACTAGTGTTCATTGTTGGTGGTCTACAGACCCTCCATAAGATGTCAGTACTGGCTGATCCAAGGATCAGGATAGTTTTGGGCTGCTAGTCCTCCCTTACCATTATGCTTGGATCTTATCCATATACCCTTGACGGAGTCCTAGCCCGTCTCTCTCTGTTTTAGTTTTGTTAATATTATGTTGTCTTTTCTCTAAAATTTTCTGGACCCTTTCAAAAGACAGTTCTCTTTCAGCTTTCCCTGATTCCACGTTAGATCTTTATACTACTTAGAGAAAATATAAGATAAAAGAGATTGGAGAATGATCTTTTTTTTTTTGCCTTTTCTCCTTATACTTTCTTTCATCATGGAAGTTGGTTGAACTTGCTCAGCCTTTTTTCTCTGAAGGAAAGAGAAAATGTAAAATTTATTCCATCTCTTTGTTGTATCACATGAATTCAAGACTTGTATACCTTTGAATATACTTTACAGTTGAAGGAACTACTCTCTCATCCCGTTTGTGATTAAATCTCTAAAATGAGGTTTCTAAGTACACCATCAGCAATCTCCATGCAGTCACCAACTTAACTGTTTTTGTGCTCTACTAATTTGACTGAATCAAGGAAGAGGCCACACAGGCTGTTCTCCCACCCAAAAATCTTTTCAAAATCTAGATTCATGAACTGCTGAAGTAGGATCTCTTTATAATATGCTCTTCTAGGTGATTTGAATGTTTTGGAATTAACATCTGATCTCCTTCTTATGTAATATAAAAGGAATAAACCTACAATTGGAGAAAACTTTAGTACTATTATATAGTAAAGCTTTCTGAGCTATAGTTTTTTTTTAAAGATCCTTTCATCAAATTTAAAAAAAAGGTTTTTTTAGATCCTTCATTTCCAGTCTTCCTTTCCTGTCTTTGCACTCTACAATGTTCTTGTCATCAACCATCTTTAGAAAGATTCTTTCTGATCTAGCATTTTGTTGGGAACCCACTTGGTCAAGTACAAGATTTTTATTTATTTATTTTTTCCGGGGTACAAAGTCAAGTACAAAATTAATACAAGTGGCTGGATTTATTTGAGTTAGCTTCCACCCAATGGGGCAGTCTTGCTATTCCGTCCAGCCATTTTTTTAACATATTTGTTTGCCATCGATGGCATCCATTGAATCTTTCTAGCCTAGCATATAGACATATGTACATATAGCTGGGGAATTGTCAAGTTTGCAGCCTAGGATACCAAAACAATTCTCCTCATCTAGATTATTCCCAGACGAAACTAAGAGCTCTTACAAAAATTGGTTATTGAACCTGAAAGTAACCCTGGCTAATCTGAACATAATGAACACAAAAGTATACTCTTCTTCATTATACTCTCATCTTATTGCATTTTGCTTGATAGAATAGCAAGATAGCGTTTGCAAAGAGAAGAATGGTAGTCCTTCCTTCAATCCTCATCCAGCCATAATTGTTTGATGAGACCTTCGCTCCCCTTGGGCGACCCGTGTATAGATTTTTTGTGCAAGGAATGCATTTGAAATCCTACCTATTTTTGTTATAGTATGCAACTTCACCATTTTAGTCTCTGATACATGGACTTTAATTTGATTCATCCATCCTTCTTCAGGTTTGGGTTGTGTTTTTCACATGAAAGGATGATCGATGATCTTTCATGATGTTAAATGTTGGATGATGGCTTACACAAATCTCAAAATATTTTGAACTCTTTTACTCATCTATCCGTCGAGATCTTAAAACAGTTATTGTGCAAATGAACAATGGATTCATGCAAAAAAATGATTGATTTTCTTCACGATATCAGATATTAAATGATATTTTGCATAATTTTCAAAGCACTCCAAATTTCATCATTTATTTATTTATTGAGATTTTAAAATGATTATTATGCAATTGGATTCATGCGAATGAAGATGAAATTTATTTTTGCATGAAAGGTACAATTCGGACCCAGCTCTATCTTCTTTCTTCTCTAAAACAAAGCCAAATAATAATCTCTAAGCAGCGCATTTCTTATCCTTTTGAGTCAATCGATGGCTCATGGCTGGCATAACAGGCAAGTTTGGCTTCAGAAAGATACCATCGTCCCGAGGACAGCCTTGTCATCTTTGTCCGTAACACCGTATTGTACGCAATCCTGTATCCTTCTTCTTCCGGAGAATCCGTAACAAACCTCGCTTCAGTTTTTTTTTTTTCTAATGTGGGCCCCACGTTTTAACCCATCAGCATTACAGTCTGGCCTTCCCAACAAGCAACAGCTGATCGTCTTACATCTCCCATGTTTAAAATGGCTTTCGGTTCTGTTGTCCGTGCGTCTTTCCTTGTTTAAAGAAGCACTCTGGTTCAGATGCTTTCAATCGGGATCCAAACCAACAAACCAAGTCATAGCGATGCTGCTTCCCGCCTCAATCCACCATGTTCTGGTCACCGCCGGCCCTTTGAATCCCACCGCTCACCTCCACATTCTCCGACCGCGAGGCACCACTTCGTTCCCTTCTTCTCTTCCCAACCAAAGCCAAGCCGAGACGCTGTCACTCCCTAAGTTGTTCTCCTCTTCCTTCCCTCGGTCCTCAGAGGCCCTCTCCAAGCCCAGTTGGTTCCCTGAACCCACTCCACTTCTTGCTTGATGTCTCGCTGCCCTGTGCTCCTACCTGGGAATCCTACCTCCTGATTCCCGACCGCTGGCGCCATCTGCTGGTGGTCTCGGAGGAGGCCGAGTCGAGGCTTGCTGGAATTCCTCACCATTTGATCCAGGCTATCATGGCGTCGGAGGACCGCCGTTTCTTTACCACTCTGGAGTTGATCCCCATGGGATCGCCCGTGCCGTGATCAATTTTCCTAATGGCGGCGGCGGGAGCACCATCACACAGCAGGTATATGATTCTTTCTACCCTCTCCAAGGTCGAATAATGATGCTTTGGAGATTGTTGTTTTGGCGACTGCTTAATTGTGCTGGGCTTGAATTGCCTAACTTCAGTCCCAATGAAGTACTTTATGTTTATGGAATTATAATTGGAATTATCACTGAGATGATCGTAGTTTTCAGATACTATGCGCAGGTAATCAAACATATCGCATCTTAATCAGGCCACTTGGATCAAATCTGGTTGAGTTTTTAATGACCTTGGATATAATCAAATATATATGTTGGATCTTAAAAAGACCTAATCAAATATATGATCAAATTTCTGAAATTCATTCTCAATGTTGAATGGGGATGCCATGAATGCCAAACTTATGAAGAATCACATGTGAAAACTGTGCTTCCCCAATAATTTGGCAAACAATTGATAACTTAGTGTGAATTGGCGATGTAATTTGTGCATAATTTCTAAATCAATGTCCCAGAGAAAAGAAAAAGGTTTCCACTTTTCCAAGTTTCTTACAAACCCAGTATCACAAGCACTTCAAATCTTTCAAATTCAAAGTCTTCTTTATATTCAATGAAATGCAAGAGAGCATCGTGGGCCATTTATGCACGAGGTTTTGGCTCATAAATTTGTCTTGGTTGAAATTTCAAAACTGACCTTCCGAATTTTAGCTCAGATTTAGAGTTTGAACCAAACCTGCAAATCATGGATAAGTAGAATTTGTCCATTTGAAATGTTTTTTTTCCTCCTCAAGCATTATGAATATAGGGCACCAACAATTCAAACCCCAACCAAGAGCTCATTCTCCTGAAAAGTTTCTACTAAGAAAGTTGAAATGAATAGGCTATATTTGCGATGATCAAAATTGTGCAGGAAGATGTAAATCATGATGTTTGCCTTGAAATATTGCAAGACATATCTTCAGATTGCTAATTTATGGAAACAGTTAGCTTAATTGTTAATGACCTTTTCCATAGGACTGGTTACCATCCTAGCATGACATATTTTTGAGTTTTTACACTTCCATCGTTTTAGGACAAACGTTTATCTCCTAAACTTTCATTTTCGCCCTTATCCTGGCTCTAGAGAGTACCCTCACTTTCCATCTTATTTCCTTACCAAATTTCTCTTTATTGTTGAAGAAGGAAAAATATCTTCTTCGACAATCCTTCTGATTTCTTATGCTTTCCAACTGAACAAGTCACAAAAGGTATATCTCTTAGCCATCTTCCTTTCCTGCCTCCCCTATCCTCCATCCCCTTCCCTCCTACCTGTGTGCTTCCTCCTTTACTTGTTGAAGAATTAATTTCACAATTATAATGACCATCATTCCTTGTCCCAACTATTTGATGTCAGCATTATGAATCCTATTTGCCAGTTATTCCTATTTCGTTCTACTTGTGATGTTAGTACAAGCTTTTCAATGTCATTATCACATTTTTCAACAATTTCTTCTAGGTCTTCCCCTCATCTTCCAAGATATTTATATGGAGATTAGAGTAGTTCATCTTACTAGAACCTCTCTGTTAAACATGCCCATACCATTTTAATTAGTTCCCCATCATTTGTTTTGATCTGATGCAATTCCTGTAACCTCTTATATCTACCCATTCCTCACTGTATTTTCCAAGTTTTGCTGCCCATCCATCTTATTCATGGAGGTTGAGAATATCTAGATTTTCAAGGTGAAGTCTTTTAGTTTTGTTTCATATACCAACATTTTGTATCATAGCTTAGTCTATATTTGCATGCCAAAAGCGAAGTATTGCTCCGGTGGTTAGCATATTCACTGTAATATTAGCTGTTATTCATGTTTCTCATCATGGCCATGTCATTTATAAATGTCCATGTTGGCTTTCATGATTTGTCTATCAAATTTTGTTATCACTCAAGTAACACAGTTTCTAATGTGTTTTAAAGGCTATTATGTATTTACCGTTTTCTTTTTGCAAGTCCTGGTCTTTAACTTAAAATGATGCCTAAATTTTAAAGTATTTACTAATTGAGGTCACGATCTTCTTTCTTGTTTTCCTTGGTCTGTAATTCTATGCTATTCTGTAATTTTGAGATCCTTAAAAATATACATGCAGACACTGAGACAGTGGCTCTTCTTTCTTATCAGTACTGTATGTAACTGAATAATTGCATGATGTAATGATACAATGAAACAAGTCATCCATTGTCAGCATAAAATTTCTGCTAGCTTGAATGCTGTATTTGATACGATCATATATGTACATACATGTATATGTATTTATGCTGTAGAAGCTTAAATGCTTATCTGATATTATTCTCTGCCTTAAGAACTTGTATTTGATAAGAGCATTATGAAGTCGATGTACTTTCATTTTTCTAACATATTTTGTTCAAAGTCCAAATTGTTGGCTCAGTACATTTCCTTTGATACTGTAATGTAGTTTACTCATTTTTATATGCAGCTCATGAAGAGAATCTTTTTGACAAGTGAGCGCAAAATTTCAAGAAATTTATTGAAGGGTTGTTGTCATTGATAGTGGAGAAGAGAATGTCAAAATGGAAAATATTATATTCGTACCTTAGTGAGGTATATATTTTGCTCATTTCCAATCACTGCATCTGATTACTTATTTTTTTACTCATCACATTTGTAAATTTCTAAGATGGTTCATAACGTTATTTGAAATTATCATCCTATTTGGTGAAGAAAATTGATTACTTAGGCTTATGATGTTGGGTTTATATGCTTGAAAATTGAAAGAAAAATGACTTCAGGGTATTATGAATATAGATGAAATGAAGGAAAAAATGCAAGGAATTCACTTTCATTGTTTCTTCTGACATGTTGACTAGTTACGGATTCATGCATGCAAGATATCATACCAGTTCACATATATAAACACATACGAATGTTCACCATGATCAGATGTCTGCAAGTGAAGCCATGCCTCACTTAAGAAGTGGGTGAGGCCATGCACCTAACTTTTATCCTAAAGATTATCTTCTTTGCAAGTACATTTACTGATATTCACTATTTAACAATAAATAAGAAAGAATGGATTACATTAACTAAATAGGGTGTATATTGATGAAGAATATTCCATATGGTTGGATTGATGGAATGATCACCATCCATCAAATGCTATTTCCAAATATACTTATTTCAGACCTGCCTTTTATTCTCTGGTACTATAACCTTATACCCTAATTATGACTTCAATCCGAGCAGTGCTGTAGATCTAGGAAGGAATCGTAAGATGGTAGCATGGTTCAGATGGGCCTTATCCTTGTTGGGAGGAATCCTCGACCTCAAACACTGGAGATCTCCCTGGTTGGGGTGCCTCAAATAGTGGAGTGGGCTATACATGAGCACGGTGGATGAGAGTAGCTGGACTGCTGCAAAGGATCCATGCTTGGTGACATGAGGGTCAAGAGAGTTATTGGAGCTTAGATACTGTCAAGGATATGCTTTTAAAGGCATTCATGCGCAAGGTGGCTGGAGGAGATGTCACAGTTGAAGAGAACTCGATGCCTCATGTTGACAGTAGTGAGGATGTAGTATGGACATCTTATCCTCACCAGAGTAAGGGGAGAATGTCATGAGGTCAGGGAGGGAGCTTCTTGTTCAGGATTGAGAGGTGACTCAAACTCTTAGCAAGTAAAGCCCACCACAAGCATGTTGACTTGCTACAGCTCATCTTATGGTCATTTTTGCTGGGGTTTGAGCTACAATAGTTTGAGCCCCAAATGCTGGTTGAGGGCCTATTTGGTAACCCAAAGGTTGGAGTATTACCCAATACTCTGGAATTTTTAGTGTCCATTAAATATATTCTAGAGGGTTGACAGGTAACACTGTTGAGGTTTCAAAATACTTTAACAGATAAGGATCAGACATCTGGCTTTCTTAAGCCTCGAATCTCAGAGTGAGATTAGAAGAGCTAATGATCTTCAGTTTTTTCCTTCTTTTTAAGTCAATATGTTGCTGGATATGAAAGGGTACAACATAACATATTAGCATTATTAGAGCTTGCTTACTTTTTGAGTAAGACATGGGATGCCTTCATATTAACATTTGTAAATTTTATGGGAGACATTAGTCTGATTTGACCATCCAAGCAGCTAAACTGACATACAAACCTTAGAGAAGGAAAGACATGCAGCCACCTATTTAATATAATACTGCTTATTGCCATGCCTTATTTTGAAATGTGACTAGTGATCCTTAAGTAATGTGCACTATGGATGTAATATGCATCCTTTGATGTATTATGCTCTCCATACCTCATGCATAAGCAGTGTGGCTGTGCACATGGGTTTTAATAAGTTTTGGTTGTTATCACTCCTAATGTTTAAATACTTTCTAACAAAGACATGCTGTTTATATTCCTTTCATTTATATCTGTTGGCATCCATATATTTGTTCTAATTTTCATGAACTATTCTATCAAATTAGGTGTGAAGCAAAAAGAAACAGAAAAAGAATAAAGTCCGTTAGAACAATGTTCAAAAGGCTCATATAGCCCTCTTGTTAAGTGAAATTTGCTATTCATAATAACTAATTCTGATGATAGAATTTTTCCCCGCAAAGTTTCCTATGAACAAACCAAACACTTTGAATTATTGAATATCAAAGCACATTTTTCCTAGATTAATCTCTGGATACACCATCCATATAGCATATCCATACTCTGGAACTTGACTCTGGAACTGACATCCATAACATAACTATGAATGCAGTAATCTTTCCCATATTTATATGCTTTATTTAATTATTTTTCCTGCTAAATATCTAACCATAGCTTTTGTATCTCTCGTGGATATTCTTATCTTCTAGAAACCCAAGAAGGAATTGGCTTCCTCTCTTTGCGATGAGGCAATAACATATTGTGGACCACATATTCAGATTCTTCGATTTTTTTCTAAAATTTGACAATCAAACATTCTACTTCTGGTCCTCTGTGGGTGCCAACTAGCTTGCTATATAAATGCCTAACATCAAGCAATCACAGCACGCTATCCATTAATAGCACTTTCCTTTCTCCATTTTGCTGATAACTTAAAATTTTCATGCATTCATTTACCTTTTCTTCAGATGCATGTTAAATTATTTGAAGTGTCATTCCACCAATGTTTGTTTCCAAGTTTTACTGTGAAATAAGATGGGCTTAAAGCATATAGAAACCGATTCCACTTAGATTCTTATCAAATGTTCCAGTTTGCCTTTTCAAGACATTTAAGTGGTGCATGTTTATTGAAGTTCCAAAAGAAATTAGTCCTGCTGAGAGTTTTCAGAGGTTTCCTTGAGTATATTCAATCCCTACAATTTTTTCAAGAAAATGAGACCCCCATTGCACCTAATTGCTGCAGGGAACAATGAGTACACTGAATAATTTGTACCATTTGGACTGGCAGCAATGAGTTTGTTGCTGATAAGACTAGCTGGTAAAGCCTCATTGCTTTTAACGTGGAAGCTGATATGTGCAAAATTTGGCCTACGATTAGTGACAGATTCTGATTTTAGTTGCTGATTTGCTTCACAAATGTCTTGTGTTTTATTCCTATAATATATAAAGCTACATATAATCATGAATTTTTTATTTTTTTTCATAACTTATTATTGAAATTTATTTGGATGTGTTTACTATTTTCCAGTTCAATCTACGAACTCCTTGTCACTATTATAATGTCTGAGCAATTTTTCATTAGAGTATTGATTCTACAGATGTATTGGGGACATGGAATGTACGGAATCGAATCAGCATCTGTTTTTACTTTGGAAACACCCTTCTATTCTCACTGTGGGGGAATCTGCATTGCTAGCTGGGATTTTACCTGCTCCTGAGCTTCTAAGCCCATATAGGAATCCAGTCAGGTTGATATTATTTAGGTTTCAGAAATGCTCTATTTGCAATCTGCATAGCCTGTAGTATGTTCTCTCATTTATTATTTGTATGAAGAACATGTGCATTCGATCTTTTTGTTGTTCTAATGTCTAATCTCTCTGGGAAATCTAACATCTGACTTTCTCAAAGTGGCAAGTCCTCCCAAGCCAGGGTGCTCAGAAGGATGGTGGCAGCAGGATTTCTTGACATGGAGACAGCACTGAAGATTGCGAAGCAACCTCTTTGCTTGCATTCTGAAATGAGGTAATTTGGCCGCATTGTTCAGGTAAGTTTTTTTTTTTTTAATTCCTTGGGCAGACTTTGTCACATTTAATTATATTATTGGTTTAATAGTGTTGGTGGGAATTTTCATTTTATATGTTGCATTTATAGGATAACTTATTTATGTTCCTGGTATTTAATGGTTTGAATATTATATTCACAGAGATGCAGAAATTAATAAATAAATAATCTTTTTAAGGATTTCAATAGTTGAAATATTTCATAACATGACATCAGTTTATTTTTTTTATGGGCCTTAGTACCAGCACTTGCAGCCATAACCCACTTTCCATAAAAGCCATTTGCCAGTTATTCTCGTGAGTTTTTTGTGATGATGTGCGAAAACACTTTTCTGGATGATATATTTGGAGGAAAATGAATCAGATCCTTATTCCATTTCATTTGAAAGCCCCTGTCAGAAACAGTAATAATGATGACTAATAAACAAGGTACATCTTATGCATATATATATATTGGTACAGCACTAGAATAATGGCCAAGGAAAAATGGTAGATATCAAACCTGCTAAACAAGGTAGGCAAGTATGGTTCATACCCAATGACTGTAAATGTTAGGCAACAAGTCTTTCAGTTGGTATGGTCAACTTCAACTTAAGCCCTTGTTAATGTAAAACAGGTAGACCTTACCTGACCATCTCCATGTGTATCTGTTTGAAAGCGTAAATGGTGCTGTCAAAATAATAGATGTTTTCAGGAAAAAAAATTATATGGGGATGAAATTTTCATGTATAACTGGCCTCAGTTGTATGTAATTTTGACATAAAATGAAAGGTTGTTTCTTTTTCAATAATGTCAATGAGCTTATCCAGGGAAACAAATCATGTAGTGGTGATGATGATGACATCATGTCACTTGAAGGGCCACAAATTAATCTCAAGATGAATCTGTCACAATTATTATTTTCAAGTGGTGTTGAATCCTAACACCTCTTCCTTCAATACACCAATCATTCTCCTTTCTCACAATATTTACCCACAGAATCCTGAATCTTACCATCCTCTCTTGATAATTGCTTCAAAGGTTCTATCATTTTGTCTTTGTTTGAAGTATCTAGCAAGGAAGTTATAAAGAGCTACATGTTCTATGAACACCTGGGATATATACATTTAAGAGCTTGTTGTTGTTGTTGGTTAAATATTTATAAATTTATGATGTTTCTTCTAATTCTTTCTAAAGAAAAAATTGTTTGACAAGTCTCTCAATCTTGTTAAGAATCTTTTCCAAATTTCAGCTTCCCTTGTTCAACATGAGAACTGGTTTTCCATCAGCTCCTATTTCGATGTCATTGTTTTCAAATAACTGTTGATGATATTGATGTTTTTTTTGTTTGCACCAGACATCAGAAGACACAGGCCTAAATATGAATTCTCTATGTATGCATGGACAACCTTTATTCGCGTCATGTGAAGCCAAGGATAGAATGAAACAGCACGATGGAAGATAAATTCCATAAGTTCTTGCACATTGGACAGCTTGCATAGGCTGAAGTGAAAACAAGGGTATACATACACTGGTGTTAAATTAACATGAGAGAAATGATAGCTAAGGTTCCCATCTGATTATTTTTTTTCCTTATTCTTAACTTCCAAAATATACTTCTAATTTTGTCTGGTGCTCCTCTTGTTTCTCGCCCTTGAAAGAGACCAAGAACTGAATTGGTATTTATCAAAGTGGGGAGGATTGATAAACACGAGGATTTCATCATCTATGCCAAGGATTTTTGTGATTGAAAGAGAGATATAACAAAATTTTCCCCGTAGATCTGGATCAATATTGTCAACTCCATTAACTTTTATATCATTGCTTGTAGCATTGCTTCCACTTCTACAACTAAACCAGCATCTAGTCACAAATCATGGAGCACATCAACGACCAAGTTGTTGTCAACCCGTTGCAGAAGATATAACAAGAAGTGCTAGTATAAAACACATGCGCACATGTAATTTGTAGAACTTCTTTATTATTATTACGCTTATAATTTGCTTTCACATGCAAATGAGTTCTGATAGACATAAAATGCACGTCAAGTAGTAAAAGATCTTCACGTGCCCTGTGTCATTCATTTTCTTTCTTATAACATTTATTGTTTCAGCAAGGAACGGTATCCTCTGCGGTACTTAAAAAAATATTGCAGGATGCTGTGCATATATTGGGACATCCATCAAAATAGAAATTATTATGTGATGTTTATCTAAATTATTCAAATATCTTTGGAGTTTATTCATTTCTCTTTTTTTAATATTTTAACATATGCACATAAATATGTACGGCCATCCATCTTTTGATGATGTTTTCGAAGCATGCACAGCATCCTGATATTTTTTAAGTACCATAGAGGATGGTGCAATCTCATTAGTGTTTCTGCAACTATATGCCTCCTACTCTTTCTTGAGAAATTGGCTGCTTATCAGGTTTTAGTGGTTGACTTCGGTTTGTAAACCATCGACTCATTTGATCTCATTTATTCTTAAGGTGGCTGGAGATAACAACAGGCCCTAATCCGTATTTATCTTCATGAATCCTTTTCACAGTTAAAGGTTCTCCTTTGCCTCAAGTTGTGATGTTTTTAATGCTCTAAACCAATGTGACATTTATTGATATCTAATTTTGTTCATTCCCTGATAAAGAAAGATTGGTTGACCATTTGACTTTGGGATGGAAAAAACCCACCTATGCTTGAAGAAAAGTAGTTGAAAGATAAGAATTGAGCATGTCCTGCCAATGACTCCTTCCTATCGAAGGCATTCGATTATGTTCCTTAAGAGGCTACTCCGTCTTAAATCAGTTTGAGTAAAATAGGACTTAGATTGGGAGAATGATGTGATATTTTTAGGAGGTGTTTGGTTGGAGAGAGTGGGGGTCTAAAATTAGAATAGATGACTTTCTTTCAACCGTTTGATTGGAAGGAGTCTTATTTGATTTCGATTTCAGGATGGAATGGGAATGGTTCAATTTATATAGAATTCAATTCTTATTTCTTCTATAGATTTAAATTTTATTCTAATTTTGATTCCGATTCTGATCATGAACCAAACGCTTTAGAGAATTTGATCATTTCGATTCCGATTTCAAATCATTCTGATTTCTATTCTCGTTTCAATTTTGGTTACGAGCCTAACATCCCTTTAGTTCAATAGTCTTGCACCATGGAGGATGCGGTCTCAGGT
The DNA here is from genome assembly GCA_000441515.1 of Elaeis oleifera. NCBI lineage: Eukaryota > Viridiplantae > Streptophyta > Magnoliopsida > Arecales > Arecaceae > Elaeis > Elaeis oleifera. The sequence goes on from KE504844.1 coordinate 304,756, forward strand.
GTTATTTCAGGACTTCGATAAAGTAGGACTGAGGACTTGGCAGTAATAAGTTGTGGCGGAAAGATTTCAAGTTGGGTGAATCAAACCTTGTGGCCCAAAAACTGGCTGTTTTGAAAATTTGATATTTGAGTTGGAAAATACTTTGGAGTGTTTGTCAGTCGTCCAAACAAAATAATAATAATAATAATAATAAATTTTTGGGCCGACATGATATTTGTATCCACTAGTCAATCGTTCCAAGAGGTAGGAGGGATTTTTTTTTTTCTTTTTTTTTTTTCTTTAATGAACAACTTGGGGTTAGACAGACCCCTAGTTTTGAGTTTTGCTTCGTTCATATATTGGATGCTATTTGTAGGGCAACAAATGTGACAATTCATATATTGGATGCTATTTGTAGGGCAACAAGTGTGACAATGAATTGATTAAGGGGACAGATCCCATGATTAAGAGAATAACATCCCATGGATGAAATAACTATAGTTGTTAGTTATTTTAATACAGATCTCATGACCGTGGGATGTAGTTGAGAAAACTCCAAGCCAATGGTCCCTACTTCCCAAGAGGAAAGAAATGAAAATCCTAAAATGATTTCCATCGGTACACTATGTGGAGGCGTGGAACCTATTAAGGGAAGCTATAATGGAAATGAATCCTAGTTGGAACCTATTAAGGGAAGCTATAACGGAATAAATCCTAGTTGGAGCCTGTTTGGCTATTCCTATAATATTGGGCAGAAATTCCTATAGGATTCATTAATTAGACTATTCATTGAAGCATGATCTTATATAAACCAAACTCCATCCAGCTTATATCATGAAAAGGAAACAAAAAAAAACTCGATCAGTCTTTTTTTCTTGATGATCAGTTTTTTTTTCTTGCTGCTCAAAAACTGAGACCTAGGCTGAGTTTGAATATACTCTTGGAACATAAAAGCAAAATAGGCTAACAGACCTAATTCCTACGGAATTTTCAGTCCAATCCCAATCCAATCCCACAGGAAGAGGAATTCTTTGTGCACCATAGACAGTATAGAACCGCACGCACTGCCTACAGTGATTGATTCATGTCGAGGGTAGGATGCGACGCATAAAAAAAAATATTTTTTTCGTCGGTCCCATGTGGGAACCAACCATCGTATATGGTGTGCTTGGTTCTGCACCGCCCGTCGTGCACAAAGAATTTTGCCCATAAGAATGGCTAAAAAAGCCCTTGGGTGGTGATCTCGTTATATCCTAGAAGGCAAAGAGATACGGTGAGAGACATATGCACCGAGAGTCCCATTACAAGATGTGAGAGACAGTATGTGTCAATCCCATTACAAGGAGGCTATGGGATTTCAACTAACAAGAGTCCTTTCCAAACCATCAGGGAACTTTAACAGGACGTTTCTTTTAGCTCATTTAGTAATGCACGAGGAACAAATTGATTAACAGAAGCTGGCCATATATTCAGGATGGAGCACATGAAGATTCTAATGCTGACGCAAGGGGGCAGAGGAGCGCGGGCTGTGTTAACGACCCAAGCTTATCTGTGTCAGGTAATGGAGTCCCTTCTAGCTGATTCACTTCAAGTATATCCTCTCTCTCCTTTCTTTCATCATATATGCTGACATGCTCTCTAGATCCCTTAACTCTGCAGTGGCAAGTGGTGAGCTAAAGGTCTGGCCCTCACAAATCACATTTCGTGTTGGCCGATGATTGCTTGCTGGTTGAACAGGCTACAAAGAGTAATGGGCAATTATTCAGGCACCTAATGTGGAAAAATTGTTGCATTCAGTCTGCTCATGCTGTGAATCTTTTGAAGTCCGAAATCGTTTTCAGCCCCTCCACACTCACATACACATAGAATGATCCAAGAGGACTTGCAAATTCCGATGATGCCGGAAAATGGAAGGCCCTCTCACTTGCAGGCAGAGCCACCTTGACAGAAACAGTTCTTATAACGATTCCCATGCATCTGATCCAATCCAATTAAGATTAGAAACGATGTAGAGGTGTGCAGGGCTTTTCAATGGGGCCACAATATGAATGAAGTGACATTCCTCAGACCTTCCACATGTGGCTTTCTGTTCCTGGGAGGACCTCGTGAGAGCATCGTGTGGCAGGATGGAGTTGATGGCTAGCAAGGACAAGCCTGTTTAATGGCATCAACCACCCGGCACAATTTTTTGCAGCTCTTCTTACTTGGAAACCACAATGCAGCCGGTCCGTCTTCACCTGTATGCAACATAATGAAATAGACCACTTCCCTAGACCCCAGTTCAGTTGATCAATCATAAAAAAATTTTAAAAAATTGTCTTTTGATTTTATGCATTAATTAGATGAAACAAAATATATCACAACACTGTGTTGATGAGATCCAAGGGCGATAATACTGACCAAATAACAAGGTTCATACACCATATGGCATAATCAAAATGAAAGGTATGGCATGAGGGAACCATTGGCTTTCCAAAAGTCTCCATTTTATGGGTAACAAAGTTAACATTGTCTATTAAGCCAAAAACTGTTGAGCAAGACATGAGGATAATTTTGGCTGGTGGATGTTTGCATGGATCAATGGTTGCAACATTAAGTCCAGGTCATTATTATTGTTAATATGTTGGTTCCCCACTACCATAGATGTGCTTTGCCATCAGGTTTTGAATAATTTCAGGTTTCCCTCTCCTGTCTTTCAAGTTTCAACAATCTAGTGTGTGAGAAATTTCAAGGAAAAAAATCTTCATGAACAAACACCGATATTTAAGAGTTCTGCGTACCTTATTATACAAGATGTCAACATCATCAACAATCATCTGCTTAATCAAAGTTATCAATTTAATAGGTGAATAGCATCAGCCACTTCAAAATGTCCCACTAATCTAGCCAAAACATCATCTGTTGCTCCAACGTGAACTTGATGTTCTCAGCCTGTGCCAAAATATTGCATCAGAAGTGCCATACTCAAAATGTCAACTCAAGCTAAATTTAGAGTCAGAAATACCTTGCGAAAACCATGTTGTTCTCCTTCATATTCGACTAAAGCAACAGGCAGCCCCTTTTCTTTCAAAGCTTTGTATATCTTGCGGGCCTGATCTGGTGGCACAACCTGCATGACATCAACAAACTCAGAATTGTTGATAGAAAGGCTAACAGTAGCCCATTCTATTTGTTTATATGGAAAGGCTAAAAGACTAGTTGCACTGATTTTTTCCCATTTCAGGTCTTGAGATCTTTTGCAAATTAATAGCAACGCATGACTGCAGAGCTTCCAAAACTAAAAATCAAAATACACAGTGAGAACATATATTTATATATATTGATTTACTTGTCTTCCGGTGCATTAATGTCTTTTCATCTTTACATCATTGCACCCTCAAAGCACCCTATGTTTTTTTTTTTGATCTAGGAGGATCACCACACTCGATGTAGACCACTTTGGCTACTATAGGTTGGGTTGGACAGGATCTAAGAGCAAGATCCACCATATCGGGAGGCCAATCATAAGTCAAACTTTCAGAGGCCATAATTTGATCATACAACGTCCGATTTTAATTATTTTTTTAAATAGGACAGTTTTTTGAGATCTACGACGTGACATCCCCCATTAAGGGCAACGCCCCTAGGGATCAAGCCCAAATTCCTTCATTTGGGGCCCCAAATGGGCCGATCAAACCAAAAATTTCTCTTTTGGATAAGACTTTGATTGGGCATAGCTTCCAATCCGAGAATCTGGTAGACCAATAGAAAGCCAAGTTCATGTAGAAGTCGAGATTTACCTCTTGAAAAGTTTTAGCCTTTTCTAGGTTATTTCTACTAAATATATCTATTTTAGATAAAAGAGTCCCACTAGAACTAAGAAGTTCAATCCGACCCAAATTGTTCAAGGGCAGAAATTTATTTAAAAGCTAGGAAGAGGAATTCAGCCCAAATTATATACGGACAAACATCGCTATAATAAATAGAAAATATGTACATCATTTTAATTAGAAATAAAGAATAAATAAAAGGAACTTGAGTCCTATTTTCGAAAATTCTCTCTTTCTCCACATTTCTTTGTAAGATTCGAGTTGAGCACATAAAAAGAAATCTTCCTTCTTCCCAATCTGATCATTTTTAAATAAACTCAGCAGCTTATATCTCTTTCCATATGAAGAGATTCTGTGATCGAATGGAAAAAAAGCGCCCATGCTTTTCTTCCCGCGCACACATCACATCCCTACTAAAAAAGTTTCTGTAACAATCAATTGAATGAAACAGTAAGCATCATTTGAATAGCACCATAGTAATCCATAGTGAGCTAACGTTTGAACAGCTGTAGTCACCATATAATATTGCAACAGATAGCCAGTGCAACTTTTTATTATATGTTTATGAAACTTCTGCAGTATCCCTCAAAGATCTTTGAGATACATTTTAGTTTGAAAAAAATATAGAGTACACATATGCCCAGCCATGTCGTGTCCCACCTTTTTCATTCAACAAGCATTTCTACACCAACACAGAAATTTATCATGCACAAAGCACACACAGTGCCTTGAACCTACATGATTATGCGACGCCGACATCCCACGTGAATAAAAAACAAGTAGATTGTCGAGTTGCCATATGATATTAATAGCTAATCATATCAATCTTCTATGTTAAACTAAATATGTATTTGGATAAATTAACAGCCAGATAAATGCATGCCAAGTCATTGGAACAAGATTCTAAGTTCAGAGCCATACCTTGTCCTCTAGTCCTTGAAACAAAATCACCGGGCAGGTAAATTTATCAACAAAGTTAATTGGCGCCCTCTCATAATAAGCATTTTCACTCCCTGAAATGGAGAAAGTATCTCAGCAGTTGGTTAAATTAGGATGCATTTAGTCATACATCTATATCATTGATTCATTTTACATGTTTTCACAGCTTACCCACAAGATTATCGAGATAGTGGGACTCAAATTTGTGAGTTTCTGCTTTCAATGTGGACAAATCAGCAACCTGGTTTTGTGACAATATAGAAATGGTCACAATGTAAGAGCACCACACAACTTGAATAAGTCAATGTGCTTCTCCTTTCTCAAACAAAAACAGTATAACAGAGAAAGGGAGGCATTCTTTAAGTATTCACACTGAATGTTTTGAAGATATGAGTTAAAAACTGAGCTTAAGAGGTGTTGTACTTTAATTATGTACGCAACCTACTTCATGAAAAGCAAAAATAGGGATTCTAACAGTTGTAAACAACAAATAATGAGTAATATTCTATTAGAAACATGTTCAAATTCATAGCAATTCAACTAGTTAAAATGTCAAAAGGAATTGGTTCAACAAGAAATCATTAGTAGTATAGGTTCATTGGCATTGTCAGAGAGAAACTGATCAGATATCAGAAATAGTCATTCTTATAAAGGAATATATCTGGTGTCACTGCAAGCTTTTTCACAATGTTACTCACAGAACTTTCATGATGCAATGCTCCGCATTGGAGCTTGCTTACACCATTATCACATGCCCATACCATCTCAACCAATTCACCATCATCATGTCCTATATTGATGCAATGCTTAGACCTCTAATATACTAGTTCTTCATCAATGTTTTGAGAATTAGCAAGCAACCATGTCAGTTATTATAGGGCACTATAAGAGTCCACAGAAAGTCCAGTCCTTTATGAAAAATGCAAGAGAAGACTAGGATTTTCAAACTATATAGGTTTTACAAGTGGTAATAGACCTCTAAAAAGGCCTTGAACTCTGTATATGATTGGTAAAAGACTTCGTAAATGGTGTACCTAAAAGCCTGCACATAACTGGGCAGAGAATCTAATACTAGGCTTACTTCAGCTGGTTGGCACCTCTCTCCACTTGGAGAGGTTCAGGTTTCAAAACCTGGTGGTGGCATCTTCACCATCTCTCTAAAATAAGAAAAGAAAGATAGACACACACGCACACACGCACGCACGCTCCCAGAGAGAGAGAGAGAGAATTCTAGCCATCGGATGTCCAACCCTTGGCATTATATAATGACCCAAGTAGAACCATTCTAATATTCAGAATCCAGGGATTTATGGGTTGAACATCAAGGTTCCAAGTAAAGGACTTTTCCACTTATGTGCATCCTTTTCTTGTCTTCTTATTTGTATGGATTCCTTATGCTCTCCCCATCTTATTTGTCTGCGTGTGGAACTTAACTTAGCATCTGGAGCAATGGAGAGTGAGAAGTGTCCTCTAGACTGATGTGCAAGAAGCAGGAAGTCTGTATTGTGCATAAGCAAATTTACACGGCCACACTGGCTTTGTGTAAGAAAACTTACATGCAATAATTGATATGGAAGCCAGGGTAGCGATCATTTATATTGGGATATAAAGATGCATACCAACAAGAAGACAATACCATGCTTACATCTGAGATTTTATTGTTGCAGAGCCAAGAAAGACAAGCCTTGGCTGTCTGAAGGGATGCACATCAAATGGGTTATGTAGGGCCCAGTTGATCTTGCACTTCATTCAATGAACCAAAAACTTGTTGCCATCATTCATTATAGAAGCGTTCCACTTATCATAAATTTGTTAACAACCTAACCAAATCCCAACATGCATGTTCCTGACTCCCCATTATTTTGTATTTCCCTTCTGGAAGATTGTCTTTCTCATTATGGTAGCCCTTGCAGTCAAATTGTATATTAAACATCTTTTTTAATCTTGAATGGTTTGTAAAACAATATACTATTCAGATGTTATAGTTTCATCCATGTAATCTTCAGAAGTCAAGTGATGCAAGTCTTATGTATTCTTGACCATTTTTTTTATTCTCCCAGGTTCCAAGTGGACATTAAATAAACAATCCAAGTCAGACAAAGCTATTGTCAAATGCAAGCCATAGGGGCAGAAACAAGCCGAACATGAACAAAGCTAGATCTAGCTCTAGTTCGGCTCATTTAATAATCGAGCCGAGCTCAAGTTGTTAACAAATAGCTGTATATATCATCCGAGGTTAGCATTTATATAGTTGGGAGTAATAATCCTGATTATATTTTAATCTTATAGTCAAAATTAATTCTACTCTCCATCATATTTATAATAAATAATTATAAATTAATTATTTTATAAAATAATTAAATAATATATTATGTATAAATTATATATAAATTAGCATTTTGAGCAAATTTTAGTCGAGCTCGAGCAAGCTGAGCTTAGCTCTAGCTTGGCTTGTTTCTTAACTATGTAAGCCGCATCTAAGCCCCATTTCGAGGCAAACTTGACCTAACTCGGGAACAACTTGCTCGTTTGCCAACCCTAGTTCGATTCAGAAGAATGTCTTAAATCCTGTGGGACGGGACTGTCTTGATTTTCCCATGGAACGGACGCATCGCCGTCCCGCACTGTCCCAATACTTAGGATAGATAATATCCCAAGACATCCCGATTGGGATGCTGGGATGCTAGCGGGATGGCCCTGTCCCAACACATGGGATGGTATTCTGTCCCAATGTACCACGGGACGTCCCGCTGAAACCTGAATCTCCGAAGATCAATACTTAAGTTCCCAAGTTCTGATAGATTATTAATGTAGTAGAATGTATATATCATGCATTCATGCCTTTGTAACTTCAGATGCAGTTAAAAGATGTACAGTCATATATCAATAGCATATTTCATGGATATAGATTGCATTTAGTACTGAGGACCAAAAGTAGTGTCTTTCCAAAAGTTAAACTATATAGGCAAACATATAAACACGATCTCCTTTCAAACATGTTAAATACATGAAGTATACTGCTAGCAACTTACACCATACAAAGAAGCACCCGCTTTAAATGTGTCTCTGAATGCAAGACAAGCTAATGTGGTGTATCCACCAGCTGATCTCCCAGTTATACAAAGTCGTTGTGCATCCACCTTTCCACTTTCTGCCTTGAAACCAATCAGCCACTTATTTTAATGGTTTGGTTCTAATAACATAGTGTGATCACTGCAAGAAAAGAGAGACTACCAAACATAGATACCAGAAATTTAGCACTGCTGCAACAATCATTAACGTCAACAATACCCCATTGTCCCAAAAGTCTTTCTCGATATTCTCTCCCAAAACCTTCAAAAAGTATATGATCAGGTAATTAACATGCTTCCATTCAAAGGCCACATTCATCATAAAAGCTAGGCTAATAAAATAGCTAGCATCAAAGGTCAGCCGACCAACTTAGTCCTAAGCAAGGCTTGCCATCTCGATACCTAACCCCGTACCGGTACCATCTTATCATAATGTCAGTATGCAATATGATATAAGATGGCAAGGCATACTGAGTGTCAGTACAGTATGAGACAGCATACTGGTTCATTACTAGTATGGGATGGTATGCTAGGTATGGTACGATACCAACCAGTACAGCAAACCTTTGTCCTAAGGATATAGCATTAGCATGAATAGTTTTCTCTGACGGTTCAGATGCTTGATAAGCAATCTAAATTTAGCATGAATTAGCCTGAATTATAGTACAAATAAGTTAAAAAAAAAAGATTAAAAGGCAAACCAGTGCTTCCTCCATAATTAACATCAACGAAGGCCCAGCCTCGGCTAGTCCAATATTGGATATTGAGATCCAGTACTCCACGTGTTTCAGATGTAGGTCCTCCTGTAGATTTATAAAAGTTCAACGTTACTGCTGCATTATTTGTGATCACCTTAAAACAACACACTTCAGCCATACAGATCTAACATGTTTTTCCCTAAACATTAACAAGCATTCAAACACCTTCACATGCATAACAAAGTCTAGCAGCACTTTTGCAGATTCATTCATGCGAATGCATCTCAATTTGGGTATGGCCATACACATGGCAACTCAAAATATATAAATCCTTCTAGTTTTCTTGTTCCATAATAGGTACATGTCTGAAACCAAACATAGGATAATAAATTACATTAACTCGATAACAAGCAGAAAATAATTAAAAAACAAGTGCCTGCAATTTATTTTCTATGTAAATAAACTACTACATACCATGGCTTTTGACCAATAAGGGAGGCTTTTCATCCGGAGGAGCTTGATAAGACTCATTTTTAGGTGGGTAAAAATATGCGTAGGCATTCTGACCAGGGTTCTCTGTAGGGAACTCAATAATTTCTGGCAAGCTAAAGTATGGTTCGTATTTAGTTATATCTGGAGAAGAAGACCATATTATTAAGAATTCAATTGCTTTTGATTGCTTTTCATCCAAGATCACCTGAAAACATAAAAAGGAGCATCAGAGTGCCACAAATTCATAGAAAAGAACCAGTAATTGCAAATATCTTCCATTCCAATAAAAACTGAGATTTCAGATTAAGAAGTTTGCCCAACCTTTGCAACTGACAATGGTTGTCTACCAGATGCACCTTCAACATACAGGCAGCAGGATGCAGAAACCTGCGAGAACCAGGGGGGTATCATCAGCTAATGTAATTAGGTATATTATAATTGAGCTACCTTGTTACAAGGTTTTGGCCTTCATCTGGCCAAATCAGTTCTGGTAGTTTCATGGCTTTAGCATTTGTTTCCACAGTTTTGGTTTAAAAACTTTAAAAATAAAATAATTAAAATTAGCGAAATTAAAAGATAATAAAGAAAGACTAAATTGAAAATAGGTTAACATTTCAATGCATACCATACTTTTTTTATTTTTTGACCTTTGGACGTATTATTTTGCTGCTTTGTAACAAAGAATTTGAATAGTCAAAAAATATGTATAAATTTGGGAAAAGCATATTTAGAGTTAAACGCATCATTTTACTAATTGGTAGCAATCAAACATAAGACAATCTAATTGGCAGTGAGATTTGAGTTTTAAAATATCTCAAATGCATCAAAAAAGTTTATTTACTCTAACTTTGAAATGTAAAATTGAAATCATGGAATTCCGTATCGTCTGATACCGTCCATACTGTATCATACAGGTAACGTACTGGTATGCCGAACCACCACATATCGACACAGGCCTACCGTACCGTAGCATATACCGACACTAAGTGGGATTTCACAGGTATAGAGTCCGATACCAAGACGGCGAACCTTGATTGAAATATTTCTAAATGTTCTGAAAACTTGCAAAATCCAACTTTAAACAGGAGAGAAGTCTTGCAAGATCTAAAGAATGAAGGATATTAAAAAGAATGACAAATATAGCTCATATATACAATTAATTTGACCTCAATTTATTTTGGCTCAAAACCCCAAATTTGACCCTAGTTTCAGATCAATTCCTAGCTAAACAAAATGTTACGATTTCAATTTCAGAGTCTTGGGATAAAACTTCAAAACCAAGGTTGGAGTACTGCCACTGTTCTTTGTAACAGTTGCAAACCAGTGAAATATGGTACAGCTACCTACCACATCACACTGACTCATGGTACAGTAGTTGGCACGCACACAGCAGAAGTGAGACAAACTACCATTTGTCAGTACAGTAAAATACTGAGATATGGTATGTTAGTATGGACTGGTATACAATGATACTTCAACCAATATTAAAAAACATACACTGGATAGGTATTTCATACCAAGGAACAAATTCATATGGTCAACTACTCCTAAATAGTGATAGAGATGGTGAACTAACAATATTACTAATATCAGTGAAAGGAATATCGAGAGGTGAAAAGGATCCCTGAACATAGTCCAAAATTCCAAGGTATGATCTCCCGTTTTGCCTGCATTTCAAAAACCACAAAAGTAAGAATGATCAACTAAGCATATTCACCATAATTTGGATCGGAATTCTCTATAAATATATTTAGAAGCTTCAATAGTGAATAATTTCTTGTAGAAACCTGTAACTGCAAACTATTTTCTGATTATCCCCATCTTTTCCAACAAAGTCATAAGAGCTAATGCCAAAAACCCACAGTGCTCTAGAAAATTCAGCATTCAATGAATAAACAGGCACCACCTCATTTTTGTGCTCAATCTGTCCATAAAAGAATAAGAGTACATAAAATTATAAACAAGATGTACTTGTCACACCATTCTTTGAGGATAAGTAAAAATTGTAGAAAGCTGCTAAAATTAGAAAATTTCCATTTCAGCATCTAGATAAATTAACATGAATTACTATACAAAATTGAGGATGCAGGTAAGCACTTGAACCTAAATAATATTATTTAAGGTGCTAACTTTAGCTTTCATGTTTCATTTCACTGTGGTTTTGTTTACACACCTTCTATATCACTTTTTCTTCGATCGATGACAGTCATTCTCACACTTTTCTTTCTACTTCAGGTAGTCTTTCTTGATCTGATAAAAGAGAGAAGTAATTTTTCCTTCAATCCGCTCAACTCGAATCTCTCAAAGATCAAAATAACAAAGAACAAAAGAATGTTGTGGATAAAAGATGAAACAAGTTTTGCTGACTTCACCTTTTAAAACATAATCTACATAACCTAAGTACAAGGCCTTCTTTTATACTAGTGAGGTCCAGCTCTACTAATTTGAATATGACTCCTCTTCTACATAAAGAGGTCAAATTTTCCCAAAGACATTAAAAAATAGTAAATTGCCAAACATGGCCAAAAAGCTAGAACTCAAATCCATATCAACTTTGATTTCTTTCATGCTACCAATTTCTTTGCAGATTAGGAGATATGCTTTAGACAACAGTTACTAACTAGTAAAATGAACTTGATCAAACATCTAAGGTATTAAACTAAGATTTTAAATCCCATGGGATAGAGGAGCCCCATTATCTCCTTGGAACATGATTCCCCACTATCCCATCCCATCCCAGCTACAGTCTGATTGTACATATCAATAGATATCCTCCGTCTCTCTCCCTTCTTCTTTCCTTTCTTTCTTCTTTCTTTTCTTCCTTTTTTTCTACTTTCTTTTCTTTCATTTCCTTTTCTTTTTTCTTTTTTCTTATCCCTTCCTTTCTTTACTTTTTTCCTTTTCTTCTTCTCTCTCCTTTCTTCCTTCTTTCCTTCCTTTCTTTTCTTCTCCCTTTCCTTCTTTCATTTTTCTTCTCCTTCTTTCCTTCCCTTCCCTTTCTTCATTTTCCTTCTTTTTTCTCTTTCTTCTTCTCTTCCTCCATGGATGGGTTTCAGAGTGCCGACTCCATCCCAACCCTATTTTTTCATAGGAATGGGATGAGACGGTCGGGATGCCCCTTGTCCCGTCAGGATGTAAAATCTTGCATTAAACAAATGCAAATTGCATCCTGCACAAACCTTGATGAGCCTTATGGCCAATTGACACATTGTAGTACCGTCAAGCCACTCGTTTTGACACTTGGATGCCTAGACAAGAAAGTTATGGCCTCCTATATTTAAGCTGCATGATCACAGCTTGGATGGGGCAACCAACCTAAGGTGGCCTCGTCCTCAATAGGTATGGTGAACCTGTTCGATCATTTCTTGGTCCAATGCATCAAAATGCCGACACTTTGCTTCCTGGTGATTCTTGATCTTGCTGGACTCTTGAGCTTCATGTTCAATCTTCATATCATTCACTTCAAGTTCACATTTAGACAATTTCATTTTGCCTTTACATGGCATAAAAGATCTTACCATTTGGTTTGCTCAACCTTTCACACCTTTCATGCATTGTATTGCTCTCGAGTCAATGCTCACATATGACATGTTCTCAAACTCATGACTTTCAATCACTAAGAACTTCCATGTTTCTAGCATGGATGCTCAAGCTTTTATAAGCATCTAATTTCATTATAGGAATGCATGTTTTTTCTCATAGACCATAAGGTAGGAGACAAACTCATTGATACCAGCCTATAGCCCAAATCTCCAAGAGATGACATTGGAGGCATTAACTACATCTCTACCTAATCCATCAATATCAATCAAGAGTCAAATTGATCTTTAATATGCTCCAAATTTTTTCCCACATATGGAGTTTCCTTCAACATCAAATTTGTATTTCTAAAATTCCCAAAGGTGAGATATGATGATCACTCTTCCCATTTTCTTAGAAACTTTGAGATTGCTTCACAAGGTGAAAAATTGATTCAAGCACTTTATAATCTTAAATCTTAGTATAGGGGAAATAATAGAGCCTAAGGATGCTGAGGCCTACTAGTGTCAGCATCCAAGGGTAAATCAATAGATTTATCAAAACCTATTATGCCTTCACCCTAGATTTAAGCTAGTATTGGCATGCTAACTTCTTTAAGAACCCTTTGCTACATTAAAATAGCTATTGTAAAGGATCACGGTGTTGCAGTTCTGCCAGTCATTTTCTTGCCGAGCATCTCCACATACTAAGACAGGCTCCAATGCTCCATCTTGTGGGGAGTTAATTTTATTGTTCAACCTCAGATCTATTATCTGTGTCATTTAATATCAGTCCTTCCACAGTTATATCACTTGATACTATTCCCCCAACCAAGGTTCGCTATCTCAATATCGGATAGTAGATTGGTACCATCCTATTGTAGTGTCAATATGTGGTATGGTACGAGACGGCAAGGCGTACCATACTCAGTATGGTATGAGACTATGTATCGGTTTGGCGCTAATACAGTATGGTAGATACTGATCGATATGGCAAACGTTGTGCCTAACACCCTTTGACTATTTAATCCATCCATGATTTTGTGCTTGCAACATCTCATGCCTTCATCCATCTATTGAAAGTTCCTTCTCTTGCTTTATCATTTAGGCAACTTCATGTTGCTAAAATTTACCTCTATTGGCTTTAAGTAAATAGCGATTTTTCCACTACTCCTATATCTATCCCGATACACTCTTTAAATTTAAGATCTTTAAAAAGAGTGCTTCCAAGTTTCCAATCCAAGAAAATATAAAAGAGCTTATTTAGATCAACTCATGAAGCTCCATCGAAAGTGGTCGGGTGTTCATAGATTTACTCAAGAATGTGGAATTAACCATGACGAGACCACCATCCTATGCCTAAAATCCATCTAGTTTAAATTATCATGGCAGTAATTTGTAACTGGTTATAGATATAAGACCTGTCCACATGTTGATCCTCAGACTAAGCTCGCTGACTGTAGAGGTTTGAGCATAGTTTGATCCAAGGTTACAAGCAATAAGAAACATAGATAATAAATAATATACGATGCTAAAAACACATGAACAAGCACATAAACATAAACAAGAAGTTAATGGTTGAGATATGTATTTAGGTTATATAGAAAGTTTTGGACACAGAATAAGCATTACCCATTTATAAATATTCCAAAACCCACTCTTTCTATCAGTGATGAAGAACAATTCCCCTAAAAATCAGAGAAAAGAATTTAGTAGTCAATAAGCAACACTTAACATCTTCATACATAACTATCATTATAATTTAATCAAAAATAAATATGAGAAAAAACAAGGCTTATAAATTCAGAAAGTTATCTATTATGTGATGTTGTTATGAAAGAAAAGGCATCACAGTTTTGTCACCAGAAGTGGGCGGATCATTTGTTTGCATTTGTAGAACCATAATAGCGTGGCTGTGGCAGGTCAACTTCTGAAAGATGAATTTGACAGGATGCTTGAATGCTTAAACATGTGAACTAAAGATTTTTTTCCCCATTTTTGCTCCTTTCTGTTTGTTACTTTCCTACTAAAGGATAATTAACTAGAAGAAGTACAAGATGGAAGATGAAGGTGAAAAGGAAAAGCTCTAGTGAGAGTATGATTTCTGCAGAAACCCATAAGGATAAGTTAGATATTTATCTAAATTATGCAACTTAGTTATTGCTATGGTTAAGGCTTGTTATACATGGTTGAAGTTCCAAGTATCCCAACCCATGCTACTGTATAAACCAAGGCTGAACCGGTACCAGCCGGCATGCCGGTAGCTGGCCGGTATGGTACCATACCATACCATATCGTACTGGCATTAAAAAATCAAAAAAAAGGGGGGGACCCCCCACCACCAACACTTAAAAAAAAAAAAAAGAAAAAAGAAACAGGGCAGGCAGTCCGGCCAAGCCGGTTCGGGCCCTGATTTGAAAATCAAGGCCAAACTAGACCGTTTCCGCACCCGTTTGGCTCGATACGGGCCGAACCGGATGGTTCAGTCCAGTTCGGCGAACCACTATAAAGTATAAACTCTACCTACCACCTAAAGGGCCTAAACCAATTGTTGAACCAGCAACATAGTGATAGAAATATATAAAGAGGATTTTGCAGAAAATACTGATTTATTTTCATATTTGCAAAACAGGCTATATTTCCTTAAGAAACAGTCCTTTTAAACTTATTAACCTTATG
>KE504844.1:320262-333640 GCA_000441515.1 Elaeis oleifera
ATTCCTTAAGAACAGTCCTTTTAACTTATTTAACCATTATGCACCCCCCCCCCCCCCCCCAAGGTTGAAGCATGCTCTTCTTATAAAAAGTCACTAAGGCAGGGGTGTAATGGTCAAGTAGAGTAGTACCAAATGGATAATCTTTTGCAGAAGAAAATAGATGTCACCCTTCTCCACAAATTTTCCAACTGACACTTTTTTGCAAAATTCGCAAATTAAAAATACTGAAAGGATTTTCATGATATACAGACTTTCTGCCATATGAATGGTTGATTCACTCCAACACCTGCTCCTCAAGTTTCATGGTAATCAACAGTTCCTGGTAACCATGGAAGTTCAAATCATCATGAAGTTGATCCAACCTTCGGTCAGATCATTGCAATGCCAAGTGTTAACGTGCCCCAATAGCAACACCAACTAGAGTTTCCAGAATCAAGCAACTTGGCCATTTTCCATTGCTAGAGAGGACATAAGACTGGTGATATCATGGGTTTTGTGGATTTTCTTTTGAGGGGCCTTTACAAGTCACCTGATCATTCTTACTGCAGGGGGGGAGGGGTTCCAATATTGTAACCATTCTTAGTGTAGGGGGCTTTATAAGATGGTTTTATGAATTTTACAGATTACTTTTTCCTTACATTTTTCGCTTTCTAACTGTCTGGGGGGCAGGGTTTCCAATATGGTAACCATTCTTACAGTATCATACCCAATGCATGTTACTTTCCATAAAAACCCACAATCCATCAGTCTTATTTGCATATTGTGCTTTTTAACCTGAAACTGTAATATCTTTTGGCTAATTCTAAGTTGATTCCACATCATTTGGTTTACATTAAAACCTCTTAGTTTATTTGTTTATTAAGGCCTTAAGCACTTCTGTATTCTCCACTTCATCAAACCAGATGTTCTGCAGGGATCTTTTGTTTTAACATGGTTTTCTATGATTATTTTCACCATTCATAAACAGTCAAAACCTTCTAACTCCTTATTGACTATATTTAGGCCATTCAATTTTAGGGAGATAAGTATATAAGCCTGCTCCACAGCAATTACCTCTCTGTTTGCAACTTTCCGTCTGGTTAACATCATTCAGCCTATAATGTAGATATTTTAGTGCCTTTCCTCATTTACATGTCAGGTTGCAGATTAAACTTTTGGCTTGTAGATCACTTAGACAAATTAGACTACACTATTTTTCGATATTACACTTATTTAATTAGCTCAATTGGTTATGGTGCTAAATTGTTTGGTCGACTCAGCACCTTCACTTCACATGTAATGCACTTGGGAATAAAAGATTCTTCTATTCTCTGATTTATTCTATCTTTTCTTAATAATTCAGCTCATAAGCACAAAGCCTTAACACCCAAATATGCAAAACATATATTTATAAAATTTCTAAGCTTATTTATTTCCTTTATTTATATGTTTTCTAGATTTTTGAAATCACTATGAACAACCTTCAGAGAAAACTTAAATTGCCTTCAAATAAAAAAAACAATTGAGGCAATTGCAAGAAAACTGAACTAATGAAACTTGTTGAGCACAGTTTTACATTATAATTTGCACCATGCCACACCTAAATGAAATGTGCACAATAGCCAACATTATAGAGTACTAGCATAACAGTGATATTTACAAGTTTACTTCCTTAACCTATCTTAATGGTTTGGTTTTCTAAAGTTGCCTACAATATCTAGCCACAATTTGAAACAATCTCTAGTCACTCTTTAACTACATCATCTTGCTTCCCAAGGTAAGATACTTGTCATAACAAAATCACACCTCTAAGCTAATCAATCATGTATTCCATGCTATATAATGATACAGGCACATACGGGGTACAGGCACATAGAGGCATATCCTGACGTCATGCCACATGTCTGTCCATCCTGACCATCATGAACAGTGCTTTAATCCATGCAACTATTACTCACATATTAGAATCTTCAATGGCATTTAAGGCTTTGTCCATTAGGGAGACCTCAGCAAGGTTTCATATCTCACAATATGCCCCCATATCAGTCATGAACCAATACCCTACAAGACACAGCAAGCCCCCCGCATCTACTAACTTCACAGAACCAGACAGTATACTAAAGTGCATATGAGTTAATATGGCATGCCATTTGAAATCTTGCTCCTCGAGAACCTTATGTCAATTAGTAGGTGGCCTTCTTACAAAATAGTCTCTCTTGCCCAAAAACTATGCACATTGTTGATACAGTAATCCACTGTGTTAATGTTCCTAGCTACATCCAACTTGTGGCATTTTCCACAATGATAGATAATCTTATGATATTATCACTTTCTCACCCTACTGCTCTCACATCTTCCTCGAAACATCTCAATCTTCCATAAAACCAACAAGCATGGTATTGACTCTGACTTCAGTGTTAATGCAAGTATTCTCATGATTCAGAGATTAGTGAAAGTAATTCAGCCTCATAAACTTCTTTCCAACTCTCTAACACTGTCTTCTTCCTCCCATACGAATGTACCATGAAAGTCATAAATCATAATGCTTATCAAGTCTCCAGCAATTCATTTCTTGATATGCAGCTGAAGCACGTTAAAATCTAACAATCAACTTATTATACTTGCACACTTTCTTGTTTAGTAATCCTTCTACATCCAGTGTTCGAAACAATCTTCTACATAAAGACCAATACTAGCTAGCACCTTCAAACAAGGCAACCATTCAATCTTAAGATTTATGATAACTTTGAAGCTAATTTTATGAAGCTATATAGTATGTCTGTACAATATATACTCATCTTTTAGCATAAGCATTGAATGTAAGAAGTATGCATGGTAGGTTATTGCTCCTGATTAAGATTTAAGAATTATTTAAATATTTTGTTCTCTCCAAAATTTCCTACTATTATATTCCTTAAGAACAATATATTCTTAAATTTGGGTTATAGGCAGGCCAGAGGAATCCATTGTTATGTTTGAGAGACACACCATGGATCTAATATCAACACTCAATGCAAAAGGGCAGACCAATATGTTTAAAAAAAAAAACCTTGCACAACAACACATGGAACAAACTAATAATATGCCAAATAGAGTTATCCCTGTCCTATGCTACAACAATTATATTTAGCTCTATGGTCATTGGTGGGTTTCTAGTTAGATGATATCCCTAAAATCTTCATGGATAGCAAGATATAATGTTTTATCTAATCTTAGCACATTTGTCAATCACTGAGTTTGGTTCTTAGTTAGGGTACCAAGTGCCTTCAATTTGTCCATGATTGGCCATATCTACCACTAGTACATGTTACAGTTGAATATGGACCCATAAGAATTAACTTTCAGATAAAGGAAGAATCTGAGACACAGAACACAACCACACCCTACACAAATACCCAAGTCCATGTAAAATAGGTCCACTGTTAATTAAGCTAGACATACTTTGAACTACCATGACTGAGAGCTTAAACTTTGCAAAATGGACAGTAATTGAAAGACTGAAAAATTGCCGTGGGCCAAATTCAATTCACGATGAAGCTAGGAACACAAAGTTTGTAGTGCTTATATGCAAAAATGGATACTAACAGGGTTCAACTTTGACTACAACTTCCATTACCCTAGAAAAACCTATCCATACTCAACAAGAAGAACATAAACTTAGATGTGAAATTTGTTTGGACTATGCACAAAGGATCTTTACTGGATAGGGCTATAGTCCTGCTGCATTCAAAGAGGAAAAATTTCCATGTTTTGATCTTTATTCATTCTGAGCGACATTTAAAACTGCATGACAAAATAAGTAATAATTATGCAGCATACATTCTGGTTTTTTTGTTTTTGGAGAAGAATGAAACATACATTCTGTTAATTGAGATATTTTAAAAATGGTATTGCAAAATGAGAATGCAATAAAAAGTACAAACATACCATTGGAAGACCATTTGGGTTCAGTTGGAGACTCTACTAACATAGGATCTCCACCAGCAACACAAACCCGCTTGCACAAGTCACTGTAAAAAAGCATGAAGTTTTGCTTACTAAAGAAACACGATACTGGAAGCAACAGTAAGCACATGTAAAAGGCATATGGTAGACTATGATGTCTTGAAAAAATGAAGTGACAACCTTTGACTAGTGATGTATGGGCCTAATTCACTTGTGACCAAAACAAAAAAATCATTAGAAAGATAGTTGAGCTTGACTCACTAGACCTAGGCAATTAGTGGAATAGACCAAGATCAAGCAGCTATTATGCCCAATGTCCAGGGCCAACATGCTAGACCCAAGCCTAACCTGGCCTAGTGTTGGACCTAGACTTTCCAGATTGAACTAGGCCAAGATAGAAAATTCCAAGCACGAGATCAGCCATACCTAGGGGACAAATCATAACATCCTTGTTGCAATCATAACAAAGGCAACAAAGAGAGATAGAGGGAGGGGGAGGAGAGAGTCAAGAGGGTGGTGGCTAGAATGACTAGAGCTAGCAACAATAAAGGTGATGACAACAATGATGGGCCCTATGGGCCAAGGTCCGCTACTTGGTATCAGGTACTGTATCAGTACCCGATATCATATCATTACGTTACTGATTTGGAACAGTACGATCGGTATGGTACGGTATGTATCCTGTGCCAAAATAGCTCTCAAACTATTTTTTCAATTTTTATCTCGATACACCTTGATACAAGTTGGTATGCTTCGGTATGGGTCGATACTAGGGATGAAAGTGGATCGAATAATATCCATCCAGATCCATTTTTGTATCCAAATATATCTGGATATGGATAGAAATTTAAGCATCCAACTATTATCTGTATTCGTGTCCATATCCATATCCATTAGACAGACAACTATCCGATCCATATTCAAATATCCAATTCTATTCGTAATCTATTAATTTTATATAGCACTCATGAATTTTAAAAAAATAAATGACCATATTAATATGCTATTAACTTGATTTATCATCAATCTAATAATATCTTTACTTCTGTGGTCATAAAGTCTAATTATTCAACTTATATTTGTATTTATATGCATATTGTCAATATCCGATTTATATCTGTATCCGTTTAAAACAAATATGGATATATTTTTATATTTGATTAATATTTATATCTGTATCTGTATTCATTAAATAAAACAAATATGGATATGGATATGCTAGTATCCGATCCATATTCAATTTGTTTTCAACCCTAGTCAGTATGCACTTTGATACGGGTTGGTAGGCCTCGATACAGGGCCGTACGCCTCAAAATGGAATGATACAGCGCGGTATGCCTTGCAATGAGATGGTATGGGCTTGTATCGATTCCAATGGGTTTCGTATCGATTTTCTCCTAGTATGATACAGTACGTCCTGCATCAAGCAATATGGGGCGGTACAGCAGACCATTGCTATGGGCCATAAGGAGAGGAAAGAGGGGGGGAGAGAATGTTGGAGGAAGAGGAGGGAGATAGGGCTACCCAATCAATGCTATTCTCCATGTGACCTGGAGATATGAGAGACATAAAGGCAAAGGTGGAAAGGGAGAGAAGGTAAGAGACGTTAGGAAATGAGAGCAGAGGTGAGGCGGTACAAGCTTAGACAGAGGCGGGTTCTTGGGGATAGGTAGCCAACATTATTATATTGAAGTTACTAAAAGGTATTAGTATTAAATGTCTAGTTCGATAATCATTGTTGATACATTCTAATATTCTATAACAGCCCAAGCTTTTAGGATCAAGTGGCTGGTTAACATAGCATCAAAGCCTAAATTGTTGGTTGTGGGTTCAAACACAATTGAAGTCAATTGTTTATTTAATTAACCAGGTTCTCATCTTGTCCTATCTCATGTCTCAATGCTTATTACTCCAAATGAATGGCCAATGCCGTACATAAGGCGATGTCAAACTTGATAAACATTGCTGACCACTCATTTCCTAGCAGCTTAAGCTTTTGGAGTGAAATAATTTGTTAACATTAGAAATATATATGCTATTATGAGAAATGTAGTATAAGAATAGTATAATATTGAGTATATGATAGGCCAAGCCTATTCAATTAGATAGGGTCTGGCTGGAATTTCTACTCGCTAATGTTCCTATCATGCCCAATTTAAGGGGCTAGCACCTTTCCTAGGCCCACCAAATCTAAGCCAAGCAAGCCAGGACAAAAATGAAACTCAAAAAAAAAAAATACTCCACAAAGTTCTCAAAACAAAGGGCTAAAAGTAGAGAAAATAACTAGAAATAATGAAAACAAATGCAAAAACTAAAATGTTGTGTTAAGGAAGCTCTTGACCCTATGATGTTGACTCAAACAAACTGAGGTCCAAGTTGACTCTTGGTTTCTTTGGTTTCAAAAGTTCAGTCAGTGCAATTTCAAGCTATCAAGCTAAGAAACATGAATCAATTTCAACCTAGAAACACATGAAAAGTACTACACTTTTGCAGATAATTTAGGTTACATAATAAGTGCAAGAGAAGGTATTAGGGCCCGTAAAATACAAGTATGGAAACAATACTGTGAAAATTATATCCATCTTTGTATAATTAGAGGTACTAATTATTAAGAGCAGCATAATTTTGTTTTCTTTCTTTTCCTCAGCTAATAGCATGGACGTAAGAATGCTAACTTCCATCATAACAAGAACCAACACTTACCCATTTTCAGAAAATACCCAACCCAGAGTTCTGCTTTGTCCCAAGGCATGTTAGGGTGACTCCATTCAACCCATGCCATTCTCGTTTTGTTTGGATCAACTCGTGGAAAGGCATAGAAATCATTGCCACTAACAAGTTCCTTCGGTTCTTCAAGCCAGAAATGCAAAAGGGAAAAGAAAAAAATAACAAAAAAAAGAATAATGTGATACTTGAAATAAATTACAGAGTCAAAACAAATCAATAGCCTAGGAAGATTTTGTAGCCTCTAGACATGCATATAATGTGATGAGCAAAATACAATTTGCTTAAAAATATATTACCTTGAATATTTCCATCATTCAAGTTTATAGCAACAATTGATGTAATCGGATTTAGGCTACTTTTGCGATGATCTGACAAAATAAGAAAAGAAATGAAGAAAATTATAAGGAACATAGTTTTTTGGTGGCATCAAGTATCAAATTTTACAGAAGTGCAGCAGTATAACATCAAAAATAATTTGCCACTAACCTTCCATTACAGTTAGATAACGATTGAAATGAGGATCAAAGACACCATCAGCATAACGTACTACAGATTCACTATAATCCGGAGAGATTGGTATTGGTGAGTGACCTGTTAACAGAAAAGAGAATTTCACAAGGTGACCAAAAGTAATGAAACTAAAGTATCTCAAATGCAATGTAGTAGTTTTTGGAAAATGTCCAATGCAGGTAGGACATGCTTTTACACCAATTTGAAATTGTTGCGGCCAATCTCTGAGTACGCCTAAGTTCAATGACGAGCGACCTGCAAAACAAGTCCACACTGATCAGAGCAGTGTTCGGCAGGGACCCTCCGATGTCTAAGTCAGCGGAGAGTGGTAAACAGGATAATTGAAAGTAGACTTTGGCAGAGTATCAACCCAATATATCTTACCCTTGCTGTTCCCTTACCTCCTCCTTATATAGGCAATTTGGGTGTGACTGTCTGTGACGGTTAGATACGTGGGGTCCCGCTTATCGATACTCTGCCAAAGTCTACTTTCAATTATCCTATTCACCACTCCCCACTGACTTAGACATTGGAGGGTCCTCGTCGGACATTGCTCCGATCAGTGTGGACTTATTTTGCAGGTCGCTCATCATCAGACTGAGCCGTATTCGAGAACTCAGGCATACTTGTTTAACGATCCACCACCAAATACCGGCGCATAGTTGGAAGGCCGACCATGAATCAGGGGAATAGATCCGATTGTACCAACAGGAATATAAAGAAAACAAATCGTATAATATATAAGATAGTTTAGGAACACTGACTAAGGTTAAAGAATTGCTATTTATCACACACTAGGGCCGAGCAAATAACCGAAATCCGAAGAAACCCATCCAATCCAACCCAATAAACATCAATTTCGGTCGGTTAAAAAACATAAATCAGGTGGAATTGGATTGGGATTTGTAAAAAATAGATTATTTACGGTCGGATCGGTTCCTACACTATTAACCCATATGAAACTGAATCCAACCGATGTAGTATTTTATGAACTCACTTTCATTTTGGGACAGTATCATTACTTCAATACTTCATTCTAAAAAACACCGTGTCACCCATTTGGATTTATGGGAATATTAATGTTGAATTATTGATAAAAGCACATCGATTTGAGATAATTCTAAAGTGAAAGCTTTCAGATGTAGTTGCTTTCAAATGAGTAAATCTTTCTTTTCTATTTTGTTTTGTACAGGTTCAAAATAAATTCAAAATTTATAACTTATAAGGTTTAGACCTTTTTACATTACATGGACCAAAAAAAATAAATGAGCCTAAGTGGGCCAACATTGGACTTAAAATCAATATTGGGTTAACATTAAAGCACAAACCGACACAATCCATCCGAACCTGCTGCAAATCATTCACTTCGATTTCAAACGGTTTATATATGATAAACAGTCGGCAACGGGTTAAATATTTTCTTCAACCCGATTGGGTTTGGTCAGATGAAATTTCTCTCAACCAAACCCGACCCGTGCTCAGCCCTATCACACACAAAAACACAAGTATCAACATATAATATGAAAAAGAAATAAATAGATGAAGTTGTAAAGTCAGCAGCAAAGTCAGAGAACAGAATCTGTATCATTTGCCATGATGGATGGTCCAATACATGTATAGCAATAATGAGGAAGCTGCTCTTTCTTTAGTTACCTAAACCAGAATTTCATACGCATATGGCTAAGTAGCTAAGAAAAGAAGATACAGGAAAGGAGATAATAACTCCAACCAACCTCTCTCTAACTGACTCAATTTACTGTATTATTTTGGCTTTGAGCATTAATTTACCACAAAGAATAAGATTGATAAGCAGTTTTTAATCTTTATCTTTTTTGACCTAAATAGATAGAGAAATGCTGAATGATTATTGTCAAAATTTTCCAAATTCTGACTTT
Source organism: Elaeis oleifera (assembly GCA_000441515.1). Lineage (NCBI taxonomy): Eukaryota > Viridiplantae > Streptophyta > Magnoliopsida > Arecales > Arecaceae > Elaeis > Elaeis oleifera. The sequence continues at coordinate 329,319 of KE504844.1, forward strand.
ATATCACTGAAAGGAAAGTAGCTATTTTAAATGACAATTTGATAACTTGCAGCCATGGCTCCCTTTGAAGCTCTATCAAATCTCAATTCATCTCTTAAAGATATATTCTAAAAGATGGAATCTTCTTACACCTCATCGACTTCAAAGTTGGCTCCACCCACCATCCATTTAACTCATCATACCACTTGCTTGGTACACTGCTTTGTTGGGGATTTCCATCTCTTTCTTATCTAAAGGGTTCTTCTTGGAATCTACTAGGCTAATTTGTTGGATGACCTTAACCACCTACAACATCTAAGTTCCTGTTCACTAATTTACCTATAACCCCCAGATCTCCACAATTATAATGTCAATGTTTCTCTCCATTTACTCTCTGAAGCCACATGTCCTTTGCTTATATTTAGGTTTATGCTCTACTTTTAATCTGCTTCATTTTAACACACTATCTTTCTAGCATTGTACATGTTGTTTTCCATCTCAGTATCATTTTGCACACCCATTGCTTATTGGCGCCTCTTTTAAATATCTTTTTGTACTTTAAAAGAATATAGTAAGGTCCTCTTACTTTTCCATTGTGTATATAATGGTACCAACTCACTAGTTTACATTAATAAAATTCGTCCCAGCAAAGCAGCTATCAATTGATGAGATTTAGATTTTGTAAGCATTTCATCTTTGCTGAAAGACAACAAGTCGGGGAGACATGTAATTAGCTATTTGAAAATTGAAATATGAACACTCTTCAATAACTGTTTTCATAGAAAAGAAACAGATTGTGAAATATACTTTGTCCTAGAGTGGATTACTTATTTTATGGAATTACCATGATATTTTACAAGATATAGAATTATTGGAATTTTTATTTATATTCATATATACGTGTAAATTTTGTAAACGTTTCATCATTGCTGAAAGATAAGAAGTTGACTAGAGATATAATTTAGTTGTTTGAACATTGAGATAATGAACATTCTTCCATAACTGGATTCATAGAAAGGAACGGATTGTGAAATATACTTTGTCCTGGAGCGGCCGCTTGCTTTTATAAAATTAGCATGATCTTTTGAAAGTCAAAGAATTGTTTGTGCATGTGTATGTATGTACACTTTTGTGTGGTTTTATGCAACACAACTTTACGTGTTGCTATTGCAGAATGATCATGTGAAAGATTTCAATTAGAAATTGCTACTCATTAAAACACCAAACCAAGAAGATGGATTGCATGCCTAAAAATCATGACTTGAAGAAAGAAACAATATCAACATAATTTGACAAGGGTGAAAGAGGGAATCAGCAATGAGAGTTAGACCTCCAATGATTTGCTTGTATAACCGTTGGTCTTTATAGTTCGAAAATATAATCATATTCTCCAAAACAGCAAATGCACCACCTCCATACTCCTGTGCTAAAGTCCTTGCTGCAAACTCTGCAGGTATGAGGTCCAGAGGTTTGTCTTCCACTTTTACTGGTTCCATTACAAGAGCTGCACGTCTGAAGAATTCTTTATTGAGCTAAAAGGTGGCACATTATCAAATTCAGGATTTTAACAAGCAAATAGGAAAAGATTTTGAGATAGTCATGCAGAAAATGATAGATACACTTTATATGACAAACAATATCTGCACAAATAAAGTGGATGAGCGAAGCAGTTAAGAGGCACGCGACTAGACTCTCTCTGAATTATTAAAAAAAAAGAAAAGGAGAGATTATGAGAATTTAGTGGCATCAAAAAAGTGATAACAGTCTAGTTCATGCAAATCACGGACAATTTGGATGAGTCACTGGTTAAACCGGCAGTTCAAACAATTTTCCCTTAAATATCCTCTCTTTTTTTTTTCACTTGAAGCAGTTTAAAAGGTCAACTCAGACCAGAAATCCAATCCATTGATGGCTGAACCAGTTCAGCTGGCCGATCTGATCCATTCTTTTTAACCATCACTACTAAAAGAGGAGGCGCTGCTGCTTCCTCTGGAGCAGGACCAACGGGCCCAAATTGTTTACTCCAAGTCACCAACTACATCTATTTAGGGACAGTGATCTTAGTAGTTAGTTCTCAGAGGAACAATGCAACCTTTCTCTTTTTCACCAGATATTACATGCAGACGTTGTCTGGGACTTACACTATCACTACTAAACAGTGAGAGCAATCATGTAGCAAACGATTTAAGAACTGGCAATTATAAGAACTAAGTGACATCAATGACTGAATAATTCAGAACTCAGTTTCTTATTACTGAAATATCAGCAAATGAATATCTCAAATATGAAATTTGTTTGTAATGTTCTTCACTTTGTTGATGTCTAAATGTATTAGCTTTTCTTCAGTTGCTTCATATTTGTGGTTTAATTACTTATTGTTTATTTCTCTAGTTTACTTGGTTCCCAGCCATGTTACTTGCATTGCTTATTATTCATTGTTTAGTTGCCTATTATTCATTTTGGACATTTAGTAAGAGTGGAGGAAATATCATAGGCATACTGCCCTTCTCCTGTGAAATGTTTGTTTACTTGATTATTTTTAATTGCATATATTCTTGTATCTAAATGTATTCGATTCTTTAATAGCCTAGTGGATCAAATGAACTCTTAGGTGGTCCCCTAGCCACTTGCCTCTTGCCTGCAACCAATGCCTAAAATGTGTATTTTTCTTTGCGACCTATTATTTGGTTAGTGATTATATATATATACATATATATACATATAGGTAGTTAGTTAGTTAGTTAGTTTGTTTGTTTGTTAGGCTAGAATGCTTCTAAGAACATATGGCTCCAAATACTTCTCGGTCAAAAACAACAAAGGACGTCTCAAAACAAAAATCAGTAATGTTGATCATCATCTAAGGCATTTAAATTAGCTCAAAACCAATATCATGAATTTTTGAGATGTTTCATTCATGCATCAAATAAAAATAAACTAACAATTTCAACAGTACAATATCATGTTTTGACCTGATTTATAGCTTAGAAACATCTAAATTAGCTGAAATTTGATTTGCATATATTTTACAATATTTACATGAAGATCAATATAGTTTGTGGTACATTTTTGCTTATTAGCTATATTGCTATCATTCATTTTTTGCTGGCTTGGTACATAGTCCTAACAACTCTAAAATAAATGATTTTTAGTTTAAAAATATTATACATCTTAGATTATGATCAATCATATGGACTTTCAGTTTGGAAGGCCTTATTAGGAAGTATTTGGAGCCTAATGATCTCAGAAATATTTCAACCTAGCTCTATATATACATATATGTATACATATGCATATATATGAAATGGGCTTTGCTTTTCTCGAGAGGAGAGAGTATCTACTCCTTTCAATTCTAAAATCAACAATGGGGAATACAAATCAAAGATTTACACCATTAATCAAGATCTATTTTTTTCAAAAAAAAGCCTAAAAACCAAGAAAACATATGTTGTATGCATCATATGGACACAAAAATAAACAATTAAAATGATACAAGACCATGTTTGGCTGTGATCAAAGCATTAACATCTATTAATTTTCAATCTATATATGTTTTAACATGTGTAAATCATGATCTATAAGCTGGATTCTCGATTTAAATGTTTTACATGGAGTTTAGCACATAGCATAATGAAAATCATCCATTTTTGTATCCACATGACACATAAGTCAAAGACATCCAAACACATGTTTGATTTACAGACACTTTTAGTAGTATAGATCAAGACAATTATGTGGATATTGATCTAAACATCTCGTTATTGATTTTAGGATCAAGAGGAATAGATACCCTCTCCTCTTGAGAAGAGCGATGTCCATCTCTCTACATATACATATGGTTATCGTATAGATGCATAAGGAGCAATTTAGGGTTTCACAAATGCGTTCCAACTAACATGATATGAATTTATAAACAAAATTTTAATAGGAATTGGTTTGTGAACCTCTATACCCATATTGCTTCTCATAAGTCTATACTATAATTAATGGAAACTCCACAAAGGACTCCGTGACTCACCTTGTCTCCCACTCCATTTTTTATGCAAGAGCCATGCCTCTGTCTATTCAAATTTAGCCCTTTGGTCTTCTTTCTTTTTCCATTCTTAACATAAGGAAGAGTGTCTAATTGAATCCTAGTAAAGCCCATAACTTGGCTAGGCCTATTACTAAGATCATAGACCCAAATTGACATCTGGAACTTAGTAGTCGAGATCTTCTACCTAGGTAATGTACATGCTTCAGGATCTTTCTAGAATCTCAAACTTGCACTCACTTCACTTCCTACGCACTTCCTTACTAAATTTGTTTTTAAGAAAACACTTCCCCTTTCCCACACATCGCCCCTA
>KE504844.1:340065-361443 GCA_000441515.1 Elaeis oleifera
TCCACCGGTAATGTTGGTAACTAAGATATAGAACTATAAACCTATGATCGGACTCTATCCAAAGATAGACTAACAAGGAATGTAAAATCTCACTTTTAGCCTGGTAAAAGTGTACCAACCTAGACACAATCCATCCTAATAATATAATAGTTCAGGATCTGCATTGATTCTAATGTAACTGGCCCAACCAAAAACTAAACTTGATCTAGATGTGAGAATTTACCCATCATATAATGGATAATTTTACTCCTGATGTCACTAGTAAATGGTTTTGAGTGCATCAATAGAATTTAGCTTACCAAATACACCTCAGTAATATACCCCAGTTAGGAGCTGGACCTAGACTTAATCATAGACAATCTGAAATCCGACAAACATTAAGCAAGGAATAGGCCTCAACATACCTGAAGTTGACCTATGAACTCAATAGATCTCACAAGTTGTCTCATACCTAGACCTGGAACCAACCATTTCTTGGATGGGAAGGATTTCAGTCTAAACTTAGACCCAAACCAACTCCTCCCCACAAGAATCCAAGTCAAGAGGTAGACCTGAATAGATACCACCTGTTAAGTAATCGTTGTGGACAGGGGACCCCGAGCTCATAGTTGGAAGAGGAGGAGCGCCCCCCCCCCCCCGAGCGCCCCCCCCCCCCAAAAAACACCACCCTTACATCTAGCTTACCAAGATCATTACTTAAGATCATAGCCACCTATAGAATATATAGAAATATGTACAATATTATCAAAATGAATTGATAATATTGTTTTGATAAATATGTGGTCCATTTAGTCGAGGAAGTTCCCATTCAATTCGATATGCGAATGCACGTAAGAACTCAAACTGTCCACCTCTCGAACTTCTAGAAGAAGAAAACTGATGGGATGTGGAACAGACTTTCTGGAAATGTTCGCATGAAAAAGCCGATCCGACGATAAGACGGGATTCCAAAAGCGTTCTCTGGGGTTTTAGGCGCTTCAGGGTTTTGGGAACGTACCCTCCTTCAGTGGGCGGGTCTCGATCCAGACGAGGCGGCCGTCTCCGGCGACGGCGATGCCGCCGAGCCGCTTCTCCGCGCTGGAGACGACGTCGGCGGTGATCGGGGACTTCCAGGAGCCGTACGGCGCCGTGATTTTCTCCGGGCTGCGGGCGACCGACGAGGCCGGCAAAGACGACGCCATGGTCCGGCAGGGCTTTGAGATGCGCTGCTGCCGTCCGATCGTGATCGTGAGGTGGCGTAGGGCGGAGGCGGAGAGTAGAGTGGCCCTCAGAGCCGTTAGGGCCAGGGCCATTCGAAAGGGGATTAAATTGTAGGCGCGGTGGGAGACGTGGGCGGGGGGAACCAAGTTTGGTTGTAATAGACCAAGTGAGTCAGATCGCATGTTGATCGTTGGATGGATGGATAACCGATCAGAAACGTCAATTAGGGATTTTTTTTTTTTTTGTGTGTGTAAAAGTCAACTAGGGAGTTAAAAAAGAGTAGGCGGATGGGATCGTAGATTCGTAGTTATCCGGTTCCAGTGGGTCGGCTGTTTTTGTTTTGGGCGGTGGGCTGTTTGTGTGGCTACAGAGACGCAGATCGCAGTATAAATAATTAAAATAACTGTTTAGATATCAATGATTGCAATAATATATTGTATTTGTATTGTAAGGATTTTTTTGGGTAAAAATACTGTGAGGATTCAAAGTGATTGAATCTACAAGCAAAACTAGTGCAATTCCAATTACATAATTTGTTGCAATCAGAAGCCACCGCTCTTTCCTCACCACTCTCCGATCATTGAAATTTAATATCATATAATTTTATATATTAATTATTTAAATATTATACTATAAATATAGAATTATTATTACAATAATATCAAATAAACTTTATAATATATTAATATAATAGTTATTACAATGTGATAATATAACTACGATCTTGATGATCAGGACATTTATTTTGCAATTATTGCTGTATCATAGTGATTTTTATTATAATCTATATAATAATCATCATCATTTTATAATATATTATTATAATATAATCATAATCATTACTTAATAACTTTTAATAATAATAAACTAACTATTATAATATCAAATTATTTTATAGTGATATAATTACTATGGTATGATGATGGATGAATACTTTAGAGAACAACAATTTTCAATGCAATTTCACTACTTAGTTATCCAAGGATTTATTCCTTTAGTGATTTCTTTTGTTAATTTAATCCCTTCACCGGTTCATCAGCCAGACTTTTCTATACTAGATGAATATCCTAAGTATTAATATAAAGTTACTATTTTATGGTGCCAGACATCAAATAATGGAATAACAAAAGAACTGGTCCATATTAAACAATATTTGAAAGGCCATAGTAATTTGGTGGTTTCCAAAATCCTTTTTTATTGCCCTCTTCTATCATGTTTTTGATGTAAAATAAGCCAAAAAAATATGAACCAAATTGATTGGAAATCATGATATCATAGAAAATACAATGTAAAACTGATCTATATCACTGATCAAATAACATGCACCACCACCACCACCGAATTATCAAATATGAGAAGACGAAGGCATGCTATGGTACATAAAATTCATCTATTAGCATGCGGTTGTGCAATTACATTGAAGACCATGTAATCTTTTAGGTTGCATTTGGTAGCTGACAATCTATTCAAATTGCTGGCAATTTAAAAGACCCTATCAAATTATCACGTTTAGTATATTTTTTGGATTGGTAATCCAGATTACTTTATCTTCCATGAAATAATCTGAATTACCAAAGAGAGGGATGGCTATTCAGATTATCATGTATTTGATAATTTTATAATATTTTTTTGGATAAAAATTCTTCAAAAATTTGGATGATCTTCTTCCTCATGACGGGCAACAGAAAAAGGGAGGGCCAAAACTGGCACCCTCCTCCACAAAATTCGACTGGCAGTGGCCCCAAAATCGACGAATCGACGGGCCACCGCTGTTTCCCAACCGTCGATCGTCGGTAGCCATCAGGAAGTAAGAAAAAATGTCGATCAAGACGGGATCCGATGACCCTCCTCCCCCCCCCCTTTTTTTGTTGCTTGGTTAATTGGGCCGCCGGCTGCCCAGATGTTGCCGTCAGAGTCACCGCCGCCTCTCTGAATGGTGGCCTGCAGTTAGTGCATGGAGAAGAAGGAGGACACAGCGTGGAGGAGCCGGTGGTCCCTTTCTTTCTTCTTTTTTTTGTCTGATGTGAGGAAAGGAAAAATCAGGCTTAGTGGGGATCAAGCGACGCCAGTCGCCGTCGGTGGTGATGTGCCAGATGGCCACAATGGGTGGGGTGTGGGGGACCGATGGTGCGGGTGGGTGAAGGCGGCGATGGAGGCAGCTGCGGAGGGCGTGAGGTGTGGATTTGCCGGGGGGCCAGAGGACGATGCAAGGGGTGGCACGGACGATCGGAGGGCCGGGGGTGGTGTCGGAGATGCGACTGCCGGGGCCGGGCCGGAGCAGTGGGGGTTGGGGGGTTGTGGCGTGCAAAGAACAAAGGAAGGAAATAATAATAATAATATTATTATATTATATTATATATATTATATATTATATATTATAATATATAATATATTTTTATTCTTTTATTCTAAAAAATTAAAAATTTTGTGCGTGGGATTTAATTTTTAATAAATTTGATTTAAGAATATTTTAAAAATTTGATGTTACATTACAAGTAATTTGATTATCATATCAAATATGTCAATCAAGATTTTCAGTGAGTTTACTGCAATATTACCTACGTGTACCAAATACAGTAATCAATATTACTAGCAATCTATCCAGATTGTAGATAATTCAAATTATCAGATAATCCAGATTATCACTGTCTGACAATGCACCAAATGCAACCTTAGGCTTTTCATTGAAAAGGTGCTAGGGTGTTTGTGGGGTGTTGTTGATGTCTGGTAGGGGAAAGGAGTGGCTGATGGAGGCCGATCTTCGTTGGAGTCGATAAGAGGAGAAAAGTCCTAGGCTCGTAATCGTATGGCTTAAGGGCCGTTGAGACCATCCTGATGAATGGCATACAAGATCACACCAAAGGAGATGGAGCAGTTGTAAAAATACTTCACTAAGGTACTTGAATTCTCGGAGGACATGATGGAGTAGTCTCGAAAATAGTAGGAAATTGCTCCATTCTTGTTCGGAGCCTTGGCCGGAGAGTCTCGATGGACTGGATTGCAAAGGAGTTTAAGGTCTGAGGGAAGCTTTAGAATGATCTTGAGCTATTCGCCTTGGCTGAGGAGAACCACCTAGTGAGCTTCCGACCAGAGGAGTGTGAAGCAGTCCTTATAGCAACCCATGGTTTGTCACTAGTCAGCTACTGGCGGTGGAGCAATGGGTGGCCGATTTCATCCCCGACATCAACATGGTGCAGCGATCAGTAGTTTGGGTCCATTTGCCTGGCTTACTGATGGAGTATTGGCAGTCAGAGGTGTTGATGGAAACTTTGACGAAGACTGGCAGACCAGTTGCTGTGGATGAGTTCACCGATCATCATGGAAAGACTAATTTTGCATGCCTTCGGGTGGAGATTGACTCATTAGAACCTCTGAAACCAGGGATCTCAATCCAAGGCTGCGAAGCCTTATTTTGCCAACCTCCGTATACGAAAACCTCTCGATCGTCTGTTATCAATACGATTGGCTAGGTCACATTGATGAGGATTGTTGAAGTCTATTGGAGACAGCTTGTGAGGGCCGCAATTGCAAGTGGGGCCATCTTTGTCTCTCCCATGGTGATCGAAGGTGAGACTTGGGGGGGGAGGCATCAGCTGGGTTCGTTGGCCGGCCATGCCTTGGTCCTTGGGTGGCGATGTCTAGAATCCAGCAACCCCATCCCTCTAGGATTTCAGCCAAGGGAAAGATTGATTCCAAGGCCAACTCAGACTCTTCCAACCTAAGCTCCTCCCTATCTCGTCCTAGCTCACCTGGCTTGTGAGAGAGCTCACCCGGCTCACCATTGGATTCCGACAGATGGCAAAAGCCAACCAAAGTCACTCGCAGTGATCCCTGGAGAAGAAGTGTGACTCAAAGGTGGATCGAGTCAAAATGGCCATGTCCAAGTCTCAATTCTAAGCTTTTTCTGAGCCAGACCCAAGTCAGAACTAATGGAGGTGGGCCAAGAGGAAGCCCGAGCCCACTAGAGCTTTAGATGCCAGATGATGGTGGGCTTTCGCTAAAGCAGGCTAGATGCCCAACCCAGTCAGCCCAGTCTCTGATTGCCAATCAGGCCCTAGCCCGCACCGAGCCTGGAGTCATCTGGGCTGGCTGAGGTGGGCCTAAGTGTTGGACCGAAGAGCTGCAAGAACTAGGGTTTGAGCGCGGTGGTGTTCAGAGCTCTGATGCATTTGTTAGAGGAAAATCCATGCCCCCGACCAGTCGGGAGCAACTCCAAGCCTCAGCCCTCTTCCATCTTTGCCTTTAGGAGCTCATCACCTACAGTCAGGAATCAATTGGCTGCCCACTTTGTCGATCTCAGAGGGACAACCATCAAAGGATGGCCGATGGGTGAATCTGGTGAGCTTCAATAGGGGGAGGAGCTCCGATGGCCGATGATGCCATGCACCACTTGTGATCACCTCCAACGAGCATGAGAAAACCTACCTTGGATGGAAAGAAGGGCGATGGTGTTTCTCGAGAGGGAGAAGCTCGTATGAGCCACGAGGAAGTTATGGGCTGACTCAAAAGGCCCTTCATGGGGATTAGTTGAACTTAGGAGAAGAAATGGAGGAGAGCTTGGCAGCTTGCGGGTCTTCAGTGGGGTGCAACCAGAATCCACTTACTTCCTCTCATAAGTGATCAATGAAGCTGCCCTTCTGGAATATTTGAGAGGTAGGCAAGCCATCATTCCACTCGATATTTCGGAGAATTATATAATAACACAATCTGGATCTTTGTATTCTTATAAAGACAAGACTTTCTGGGTTGAGGCTGGCTCGCATCCAGCATCGATTTTCGATGAGCTGGGGTTTTTATGCAGTGAGTCTTAGGGTTTATCTGGGGGTATCATTGTGGTTTGGAAAGTTGAGGTGGCATTGGTGGATGTCTTCTATCATTGTACTCAGCAAGTTGTCATTATCATTACCAAAATGAATGGTTATACTTGGTGTTTTCCGGTGTGTATGCAAATACGGACTATAGGGAGAGATAGGTCTTGTGGTAGGAGATATCCAATCTAATTGAGCAGGGAATCCCTTCTGTCATAGTGGATGATTTCAACTATATGGACGGTCCTCATGAGAAAAGATGGGGTCGACCTTTTGTTATGATGTGGAGTCTCATGAATTCAGGGATTTCCTTCACTCCAATAGCCTGATCGATCTTCACTTTATTGGTCTGAGATTTACCTGATGCAACAACCATCAAGGGAGAGCCTAGGTGTGGGAGAGGATTGAAAGGATGTTTGTGACGGCCAGTTGGGTTCCGCAGTAACCAAGCATCTTGTTCGATATTTATCGAGGATTGCCTCTGATCATTGTTCGATCTTATTGACCACTGGCACTTCTCTCTCTTATCATAATCTTTTTTGATTTGAGAAGCTCTTGTTATCTTACCCCGACCTTGGGATATTGTGAGAGAGATATGGAGACTGTCGATCTGGGATGATGTCAGATATTGGGTGACACAAAGATTGGAGTTGACGAGAAGGTATTTGCATCGGTGGAATAGGTTTGAGATTGGCGACATCTTTAAAAGGCTTGAGATAGTTAAGGTAGCCATCTCTGAGCTCCAAAATCATGAGGACTGGGAGGGCGGCCTTGCAGAGGATGATCTAGTTGACCTCTAGGCTAAGCTATTCAAGCATCACTCACTTCTAAGATAGCAGGAGACTTTGTGGAGACAAAAGCCTAGAGTCTAGTAGATCGTGGAGGGACCAAAACATAATTTTTTTTCATCAGGCCACCATCATCCATAGGCACAGGAGCCAGATCAGGGCGATTAGTGACATCGATGGTCAATGGTGGACAACAAAGAAGAAAATCAGGTAGGAGATCACTCGTTTCTTCAGATCTCGATGGACAATATGCCTCTAGGTGGGGCTAGGATATTTGCCCCTTCCCTCATTTGGGGTGATGGTCATGGGTAGTAAACAAAGATCTTCTCAGAGCAATGACTAAGGATGAGGTGCAGCGAGCAGTCTGATCTCTGATGGAGGATAAAGCCCCAGAACCAAATGGCTTCCATCTTTGTTCTTTAAGCATTACTAGCAAACTATTTGTTTGAAGATTGTTGCTACGGTATAGGAGTTCTTCACCACTGATCAGATGCCTGGAGCCTGGAAGCAGACCTTCATTGCCCTCCTTCTGAAGTAGCATGATGCCTCAGAGTCTGGGCATTTTAGATCGATTAGTTTGTGCATGATCATGTATATGGTGTGTGCAAAGCTGATGGTGCATAATATGAAGCATATTTTTCTATGACTGATTTATCCTTAGCAAGGAGCCTTCATTAGTGGATGGAGCATCTCTGATAACGTCCTCATTATCCAAAAATTTATGCATGATCTTCATCATGTCTCTTCTCGTAGAAGCCTGATGGTGGTCAAACTAGATATAGAGCGAGCCTATAATCAGATGAGCTGGCACTTCATCGAGGTGCCTTGTCAAACTTCGACTTCTACCTCTGATGGATCGGGTGGATCATGGTGTGCATCCAGGGCCCTTATTTTGCCATCTTGATTAATAGGACATCATCAGATTTCTTCTACTCCACTATTGGCTTACGGCAAGGTTGCCCTCTATCTTCCTATTTGTTCATTATTTGCATTGATACCCTTTTGTAAACTCTCCATTTGACATCCCAGGGCTGGTACCTGATCCATACGTGCCAACATCGGGGATCCAACCAATATCACATTTACTCTTTACAGATAATTGTTTGTTGGTGGACCATCATCAATTAATCCATAATGCCATTAGCTTCAAGAGGACTATGGAGGACTACTGCTATGCCTCGGATTAGAAGATGAATCACCTCAAGTCTGTGGTATACTTCAGCCTGAGGATATTGAGTTAATTACGGCATATAATCAAGGATAGCCTTGGCATTATGGAGCATAGTGGACACTTGCAATGCCTTGAAGTCCCCATCTTTGGTCGCAGATTGAGGAGGGCTGAGTATGTGGGCGTAGAGTGGGTGATCCATAAGTAGCTTGAGGTGGGCAGGCCAGTGCTCTATCTATAATGGGCAGAGTTACTCTAATGAGCTCAATTCTGAGTTCTATGCCGATCTATCTTCTCTCGAACTCGATCATGCCTAAGACTTTGGTTTTGAAGCCGGAGTAATACTTTCAGTGCTTCCTATGGAGCTCAAATTTGGGAGGCTGAGGCGTGCACTTACTAGACTGGGATATGGTCTGCCAACCATTGAGAGCTGGTGGCCTAGGCATTCAGTACTTGGTGATGAGATGGGAGGCCCTGATCGCTAGGCATGAGGTCAGGCTAGTATTCAAGCCAAAGAGTCTGTGGAGTTCGATGATGAGGAGATGAGGAGATTCGTGCCAACCAGAGCATCTCTTTTATCTAAAGAGGGATTTGTCGACAAGCCCCTAATCTGATTGCAGAAATGAGATGGCTTATGGGGAATAGTAGGTCAGTGTACCTTCTATGGGATCTATGGGTTATGTACCTATCATTGAACTATTAGCTGACCTTCCTCTACCTTGAGGCTATTGCATCCTTAAGTATCAATGATCTTCTTCAGTCGGATAGCATCAGATGGAATCAGGAGGCTCTCACTCATGTCTTTGGTGAGCAGATGGGAGAGTGAGTGTGATCTATTGCGATTCCCACATACAGATGCCGGAAAGTCAGAGTCTAGAGATCCTTTTGTATCTCTAAAGTGGTGACAGCTAATTTGTACTGCCTATTTTGACAAGAGCCTGCAAGACATTTGGATGCTGGTTGGATCTGGAGGATAGGAGTGCATCCAAGGATGAGTCTCTTCCTACGGAAGGTGGTTTGGGGCCGACTTCCAACTAGAGCTATCTTGAAAGACAGAGATATGGATCTTTCGATAGGGTGCCCATCTTGTGAATCTAAGGATGAGATAGTGGAGTATATCCTTTTTCAGTATTCAAGGGCCAAACAGTTATGGTACCTCATGGGTCAGCACCACCTATTTGTTCATGTTGAGGCTCTGATCTAGACCTTCCTGGAGTTTCTAAAGCAGAGCATTGGGAGTGAGGCAACCAGAGCGATTACCATCCAGGTCACCTATACTACTTACCATATCTGGCTGATGAAAAATGGAGGGATCTTCAACTCCAAACAGTGTCTGACAAGACTTACTTTGGAGCGAGCTCTTATATTGGCTAGGGAGCTGACTGAAGTGATCTTAAGATCTCTAGAGACTTGAGACTCTCATCTTGCCCTTGGAGCTGCCTGGTGGATTTTCATCTCCGAGCAGTTCCCACCTTCGGTATATCTCAAGGTCAACTTTGGTTTATGATTCGAAAATCAAACTTTGATCTTGTTGCGGTTGGAGGGAGCAAGTTGGATAAGTCTACTATTCTCGAGGTGGAGATCCATCTGCTTTGATTGGAATTATTTATGCTCATCAGACCCTGCATGTTGACCATCTTATTATTGAGAGAGATTCTACCATTATAGTGACCTGGCTACAAATTACAGGTAGGGAGCCATCTCCCATACTTTCTTATATGACATTGCGACCTAGCTATTGGGTTGCACCGGCCTCACCATTCATCACATTTACAGAGGCTAAATACAGCAACTGATTAGATGGCCACCTATATTGCTAAGCATATCTGGGATGTTCTTTGGACATATGTGGGGTTAGCCCCTCAGCTTTTTAAGAATATTTTATTTCTGACTCATTTGGATATATTTACACAAAATTTGTATGAATGCTCCATTTTTAGTAAAAAAATTATCAAATATGAGATTAAAACAAGATATTATCATCCAAAAAAATAAGGAGGAATGTGGTTGTAGTCCATGTGTAAGGCTAGGAAGAAAAGATTTAGAAAGACTAATCCAAGGGGCCATGCTTGTAGGTAAAGATTGAGTTATGATGCAATACAAGCAAAGAAAATGCACCTACTGGTCCAACCAAGCCTTGTAATAAGAAAGGGATATTCTACTTACCAAAAAAAACAAGAAAGGATATTCTAACCAAAAAAATATAAAAAAAGGATAAATAAATTATTCAAAAATATTATAATAAAATTATATTTTTTAATGGAAAAAATTCTCTCTCCCTCCATGTGGCATCTCAATTAAGGACGTCTCTCTTCCTCTCTCCCCATAAAAAAATTTCTGCCTATCTTTTTCAAGGTGGCCACATAACTTTTACCTTCTAAAACTCTAAACAGAGAATCCTGCAGGATTAGGCTTGGGTTTATTGGACCTAAGGTGCATCCTAAGCTAACCTAGACCAGCATATAACAATTAGAGAAAAAATAGATATCTTGGCATTCTTGATGGCTCCCATCCGTCTTTGAAGCTCAAATTATTTATCAATATTATTTTATTTATTTTTAATAAATTATAAGAATATCTCCTCTTTTTGGTTCAATTTTATTTGCATCTCTTATATATCAAAAAGTATCAAACTGATCCCGCTAGTTATCGCTATATTTCAATATAGTCCAGTCATTTATTGACCAACAAATAGTATTAGCTTTCCCTCTTTATGGGCAGAAATACCCCTTGTTCATCTGAAAGGGATCATTGATGAGAAAGAGATGGAGATAAAGGGAGCCACCATAGAGGAGAAGGATGGTGTTGTGGAGGTCGACATGGAGAGAGAGGACGGCATTGAAGGCCTTATGGATAGGATTGGAGGAGAAGGAGGTAAGGAGGAAAGGAAGGAGGGAGAAGAGGGCATTGGCAATGAATGAGTGGAGATGGAGAGAGCACCATGGAGAGGGAGGGCTTATTAATGGTCTTGGAGGAAGTTGATAAAAAAGAGGAGAAGAGGATGAGGAGGAAGGTGAGGAGGAATGATGGATTATCAGTGAGAAGGGCCGGAGGTGGAAGAAACCACCGTAGAGTGGTAGGGCTAGCTCATAGGCAAGCTTTGAGGAGGAAGAGGATGAGGAGGAAAAGTAGGTAAGGAGGAAGAGGAGGGGAGAGGGGATGACTCATGGGCAATTTGGAGGATGAGGAGAAAAATAGATGAGAAAGAATGAGAGGAGGACAAATGGGTCACTGATAAAGAGTAGTTGGAGGTGGAGGTAGCCAAATCATAGAGGGAATGGGCTCACGGGCATGCTTGGAGGAGGATGAAGAGAAGAAGAAGCGGGTGAGGAGGAAGGTAAGGAGGGAGAAGAGGGTTGCCAGTGAGGAATGAATAGAGATAGAGAGAGCTGGCATGGAGGAGGAGAAATATATGAGGAGAAAAAAGAAGAGGGAGAAGGAGGAGGGAGAAAGAAGGATGCCAGCGATGGACGAGGAGAAGATCAATTGGAGAGGAAGAGAAAGAGAGAGATGGAGATAAAATATTTTATTATTTATAAATAATGATATCATATGATTGTCACATGACATCATTTCATTAATGAAGATAGATGGCTGAATTATATTGAAACATATTAATAACTAGAAGGATCAATTTGATATTTTTAAAATATAGAGGATGCAAATGAAAGTGGACTAATATTGGGGGGATATTTTTATAATTTTTTTTATTATATTAGTGATTGACGATTGCTTTGGGTTGGTTGGACCATCATACATCGCTGGTGCCCCACAATAAAGTGATCCAAAATGAACCATTCCTCTCTCTGTTTTATACCACCACCTCATCTACTCAAATCCACAAGACCACGCCACAAGGATATATGCCCACCCTCCTCCCTCCTCCATTCATCTATTACTCTTCTCTCCAACAAACACCAAATGGAGATTGAGAGGGTTCAAGCTATCGCATCTCAGAGCAAGACCCTGGGCATCATACCTTCGGAGTTTATAAGATCGGAGCATGAGAGACCCGGCACTACCACATTCTACGGTCCGATCTCGGAGATTTCGATCGTGGATCTTGCAAACCATGATCGTGACTGCATGGTTCAGGCTGTGGTGAAGGCCAACCAAGAATGGAGAATTTTTCAAATAGTAAACAATGGGATCCCTGTTGAGGTGATCAAGGAGCTGCAATGCATGGGAAAAGAGTTTTTTGAGCTTCCCCAGGAAGAGAAGGAGGCATACGCCATGAAGCCAGAGTCGAAAACCTTCGAAGGCTATGGAACCAAGCTGCAGAAGGATTTGAAAGGAAGGAGGCTTGGGTGGACTTCTTCTTTCATAATCTATGGCCGCAGTCTCGTGTCAACCACAGCATCTAGCCTAAGAACCCACCTTCCTATAGGTTCGACTTCTCCTGCATATTATGATCAGTTGCTATTATAATGTTATATAATATATATATATATATATATCACAATCATTATTCTTTTATCTATTATTATAATATTTATGTGTATATGCGTGTCGGATGTGTTCACATTTTTCCTATCCATCTATTATTATATTATGTCTGCATTTTTTTTGTGGGTGGGCTGGTTAGGAAAGATGAACACATGGTTATTGATGATTGTATGCCGAAGGAGTTTTTATGGTTGGATAAGATCCATAAGTCTAATGATGGATTAGTATCTAATTATAAAGAAATATTAGCAAACATGGATGAGGAAGAATACAGAAGCGCGTTGGATAGGTGACAAAACTGTTGGATCTTATCTAACCAATAATTTCATATATTAAAGGGATCAATGGCAATATAATGGTTAATATAATGGTATTATTCATGATCAATAATAGCTATTGATATAGGATGACAGTTCACTTCGGCTATACCCGATGTTATTAAACCTCGATTCAATGATGACGGGTCGACTCAGGCCATGCCGAGCCAAGATAAAAAGATGAGATTCACAAGGACAGTTACGTGCCAAGTAGTTATCTTATCTACTCCACATTTCAAGTATACTTCAAAATGAATAGATAACAACTTACCTCGGCCAGATAGGGCAGAAGCAGTATAATTTTCTCTACTACTCCTACCTATATTTCAAAATGGCCAGTAGCCTCCCTATAAATTGGGGGACATAAGGGACTTTCAATTAAGCTCTTAGGCCGAACTCTCTCTCCTTTTCACTGTTCTTTGGTGATTGACTTGAGTATTGGAGGGTCCTCATTAAAATAACTCCAATCAGGGACTTGCTTTGTAGGTCTTCTTCTATTCTTTGGGAAATCAAGCTCCAACCTTGCCAAATCTATCTGTTCTAGCGGATGCCAATAGCAATAGATTGGAGCTAGAAAAAGTAAGAAGAGTTCATAGCCATAAGATCTCAAAGAGTAGAATTAAATATCTTACGACAGTCAAACAGGATAGCATCTCGTTCAGTCAAGGTGCAACCCTCGTCGACCAAGCCACCATCATAGGACGTGGCACTGTCTCAACCTGAGAACCAACCTCCACTTCCTTAACAGACTCAAGGGTGGCCCCAAGTAATTCAACCTACTTGTGTTGTAGGTACAGACTAACTGCGACCGTCCAAGCAATTCAGTAGGTGGTGGCGACCCCTCAATCAACTCTGCAACAAGCACCTTGACAGCAACAACAATCTCAATCGCTGCCCTGAAGTCTGAACCAACCATAGTAGATTCAGCATAACCAACCAGGGAGCTTGAGATGGGGCATCAAAGATATTCCTTCATCCCTCAATCTAGAAAGGATTTCACCCTGAGGAGATCACCACCTCAACACTCCAACCATTATACTACTCGAGATACCGACATAGATCACAAGCTTTAGGAGATGCACTGACAAATTGAAGCACTACAGGGTTGGGCCTCGACACAAGATGGGAAGGTCGGCTTCAATGTCGACCCACTCTTCAATAGGAAATTATTGATGAATCGATCCCTAGCAACTTCAAAATGTCATAGTTAGAAGTATATAATGGGGCAACCAACCCAATGGACCACTTGGAGAACTCTAAGGCCCTTATGCTCTTACTTAGGGCAACCGATGGAATCCTTTCTCCTCCAATCTATGAAAGGTAGCTCGATATTGGTACTCAAGCTTGCAATTAAATTTGATCCACTCTTTTGAGCAACTAAATCGGTCATTTGTAGCCCATTTCATTAGTAGTCGATGACAATGCTGCGGGTTCGATTCGTTGGTGAACATCAAACAGAGGGAAGGAAAGTCCCTTAGGGACTACATGAGCTGCTCTAATGCAACTACACTAAAAGTGTGTGATCTGGATCAATCGATTGCCACATCGGCCCTGAAAGGGGCACTTCTGAAGTACCAATTTCTTTTCCTTTGGAGAAGAGGTATACAAAGGATTTTGCTAAAATGCTAGCTCGGATAGAGAAGTATGCCAATGTCGAGGAAGCCTATGAGCTAGATGGAAAGTGGTGAGTCGACATCGATTTTACCAATCTGAACAAGATGTGCCTAAAGTATAGCTATCTATTACCTCAGATTGATCAGTTGGTAGATCCTACATCTTCATAAGCTCCTTACTTTCATGAATACTTTCTCCGATTACAATCAGATCTAGATGGCACCTGAGGATAAGGAGAAAACTACTTTATAACTGACTGAGGTCTTTTTGTTGCAGGATCATACCTTTGGTTAAAAATATAGGGTGATCTCCAGAGGTTGGTGAATCAAATATTTAAAGATTAGATTGAAGAAAATAGAAGTGTATGTAGATGATATGCTAGTGAAGAGCCAAAGTATGAGTCATCATGTCGATGATCTCAGAAAAGCCTTCACCACTCTCTATAAGTATAGGATGAAGTTGAACCCAACCAAATGCACACTTGAAGTGACGTCGAAAAAATTGCTCGACTTCATGGTTTTCCAATAGGAGATCAACGCAAACTTCAAGAAAATCCAAGCTATCTGCGAGATGAGTCCACCAAAGTCTATAAAGAAAGTCCAATGACTCGTGGAGAAGATAGCCACACTGAATCAATTTGTCTGCAGGTCAGTAGAGCAGTATCTCCCTTTCTTCAAAATTTTAAGCAGGTAAAGATTTTGATGAACCAATGAGTGCCAAGTGGCTTTCAATGAGCTAAAGGATTAACTCAGCCTGCCACCTCTTCTCAACAAGCCCAAACTAAATGAGGGACTCTACTTATACCTGGCTATCTCCCCTACAATCCTTACCTCAGTTTTGGTGCATGAGGAAGGATCCAAAAGCCAGTGTACTATATTAGTAAGTTCTCCCGTAACACCAAGACAAGGTATTCAAGGCTTGTAAAAGTGATCTAAGCTCTTGTCATATCCACTAAGAAGTTATGCTCATACTTTCAAGCCCACACTGTGGTATTTCTAACTGACCATTTAGTGAAAACAATTCTGCATTGACTTGATGCCTCAGGTCAAATTGCAAAGTGGCCTATAGTGCTTTCAGAGTTCGATATAAGGTACCAACCTCGACCCTCCATTAGGGTGCAGGTGCTTGCTAATTCTATCTTGTAGTACACCATCTCGAAAGAAGACCAATAGGATTTCAAGTTGAGGAAGGAAGAGATCTCGGAATCATGGGTATTGCATATAGATGGCTCATCAAATTCCATTATATCAAGGGCCAGGCTAGTCCTTACCAGTTCAAAAGGGGTAGTAGCTAAATACACCCTATAATTCAGCATCCTGACCTTAACAATGAGGTTGAGTACAAAGACTCACAACTTATTTGCAGATTGCCAAGGAGCCAAGCATGAAGTAGTTAAAGGTCAGTAGTGACTCTCAGCTCATTGTTGGCTAGATATGAGGAGAGTTTGAAGCTTGAGAACCCAACATCATGAAATACTACAAAGTTTAAAGACACGGCTTCCTCCTTTATGGTCTTGACGTTGAGTAAGTCTCCATATTGGAAGATGCTCGAGCAGACCTATTATCAAAACTTGTGACCTTGGGTCTAGCCAGCCTCTCCAAAGGTTTATTCTTCGATTGGTCGGGTAGGTGGAAGAAAACTGAGCTAGATGGATCCGATGATTAGATATCTTTATAATAGTGTACTACCAATCGATCTCAAAAAAACTTGAAAACTAAGACATTAGGCATCTCATTATGTATTCTTGAAGGATGGGCAATGCAAAAGATCATTCTCACTGTCATAACTGAAGTATTTATGACCTACCGAGGTAGACTATTCTCTTTGTGAGGTACATGTAGGGATATATGGGAATCATCTAGGGAACAGATCACTAGCATACAAGATACAACATTAGAGCTATTATTGACCGACACTATAGCAAGATGTGACTGATCTCAGACAGAAGTGTGATCGATGTCAGAGGATTGCCCACATTCAACATCAACCTACTACTCCACTAACGCTAATTAGAGCACCCTAGCCCTTCACATAATGGGGGATGGATATCCTTGGGTCCTTTCAGCAAGCCTCGGGTCAGTATAAGTTTCTCCTCATCGCCATCAATTATTTCACTAAGTGGATTGAGATCGAGCTACTGGCTCGCATCATGAAAGCTTAAGTGCAAGACTTCATCTAGAAAGCTATTATTTACTGATTCGATCTATCTCAGATCATCATCATTGATAATGGCTGATAATTTAATAATGCTCAGTTCAGTGACTTCTGCAAAGAATGGAATATTGCTTACCATCTCAACTCAATAGGTCATCCACAAATGAATAGAGAGGTCAAGGTGACCAATCAAACCCTCCTACAAGGCTTGAAGTAAGTAGATAAGCATTATAGTATACTAGGGCATACCGAACTATCCAACTGGTGTCCATCAGAGAAACATCCTTCAACCTAGCTTTTGGATCTGAGGATGTGATTCTCTTTGAGATTGACATCCTATCATCTTGAGTGGAAAGTTTTGATGAGTAGTACAACGTAGAAGACATTCGAGCAAATCTGGACCTGCTCGAAGAAATTCAGAAATGGACTCGGATTCAAATGGTGGCATACCAATGCAAGGTGGCTCGATATTACAATTCTCAGGTCAAAAAAAGAATTCTAAATTTGTGACTTAGTTCTACGATGAGCTAAGGTTTTTCAACCAATCGAGCAAGGAAAGCTATCTTAAAATTAAGGAGCATATCAAGTCGAAGAGGTTGTCTGCATAGAGCATATTGGCTAAGATGTTTAGATAGGAGCCCGATTCCTCGAATATAACTCTAAAAATTTGTGAATATCCTATCAATGATGTAAATGTCATATTTAAATAATATATTTTGAAATAAAAACCTTTGCATTTAAGTTTCATAGGTCTCACAATAATCTGATCCTTGGAGCTCAAAATCTTAGCCGACTAAGAAACAAGAGATAACCCCATAAGAGGATGCTCGGTAGCATTATATCAAATAAGCCAAGTCCAAAATCTCAACCAATTGAAAAGTGAGGGTAACCCCATAAGAGGACCCTCGACAGTATTACTCATCCTGTCTAGAATCTCGATTGATCGTAAAGCGAGAGGTAATCCCATAAGAAGACCCTCGATAACATAACTCATCCTATCCAAAACCTCAATCGATCAAGAAGTAAAGGATAACCTCATAAGAGGACCCTCGAAAGTATGACTCGTTCCATCAAAATCAGTCGAGCTCAAAATTTCGACCGATTAAGAAGCGAGGGTAGCCCCATAAAAGGATCCTCGATAGTCCCACTCATCCGGTCCAAAATCTTAATTGATCGAGAAGCGAGAGATAACCCTATAAGAAGATCTTTGGTAGTATGGCTAGTCATGTCAAATAAGCTAAGCCCAAAATCTCAACCAATCGAGAAGCGAGAGGTAATTCTGTAAGAGAATCCTTGATAGCATGGCTCGTCCTGCCCAAAATCTTGATCGATTGAGAGTGAGAGGTAACCCCATAAGAGGAGCCTCAAAAGCATGACTCATCCCACTAAATTAATCAAGCTCGAAATTTTGACCGATCGAGAAGTGCGGGATAACCCCATAAGAAGACCCTCAGACTTGTAGCACCTTGTATTGATGCAGGCCGAACTAGAATCCTTGTGATAAAAGTCACTTAAGGTAGGTCGATTGGGAAGCGTGACTCGAGCTGCCCATAAAATCTTGCACTACCAAGAAACAAGAAATGACCCTACAAGCAAATCCTATACTAATAAGCCGAGCTCAAAACTCACAGAAATGACATTTAGGAAAGTTGGATTGACTAGAAAAATAACTACCCAAGCAATGAATCTTCGCCAAGCACAGAAGAGCCGAGACACGAGACTTTGAAAATATGTGATAGACAAGCTGCCAATATAATATGATGTTTATTGAAGGGATGAAAGTTCTGACTAATAGTTTGATTTCGCATCTTTTAGTAAGGTCAAATGACCTAAGAAGCTCGGCTCGGTAAAAGTATACATTGACAATAGAATAAAAAGATTTTTAGCAACTAATATGACTTTTTGAGGAAAGGTACTTCTTCATTCAAACATCTAAAATATTTATAGGATAGGTCGGATGCGTCGACTACAAAATAGGTTCAGAAAAATCAAACTGAGATTACAAAAAAAGAAAGAAAAGAAAAAAGAGAAGGCTCATGCTTCAATCAGATAGGCACCTTCTTTGGCTTGGCCAGCAGCTTCATTGATCTGATCACCTACCACCTTCTTAGTAGCAGTGGTTCCCTCTTAGGCAACCCCAAAGATTTTGTACATTTCGAAGGTCGGATAGGAGAGAAGTTGAACGGGTCATCATCATCATTGTCGAATAGGAAGCTGAGGTCCAGGTGGTATAGCATCCCACGACCTAAGCTCGGGACTCTAGAATGCAGATCATGTAGGATTTTGTGATGAACTCAGCCTACTCATCCGCAAACTCCTCCGAACCTCGAAGGTCCATGACAACCTTTCGACCTGACTTGGCCGCCTCGATCTCAGCCTTGGCTAATTTTGCTTCGATACCCATGAGTTTCTCCTCCGACTACTTCAATGCCTCCTTCAGGTGCCGACCTTCGCTCTTCTCGGCCTCTTCACCTTGAGGGCCCTCTCTTCGACTGTGTCCACCTTCTTTAGGACCTTGGCCATCTACGAATCACTGCCTTGGCAGTATTCAGGAAGTGCTCCAAGTGGTGGGAGAGCTGAAAGAAATAGGAAAAGGAATAAAAGTCAGCCGACCTAATCCAAATGATTAAAATAAAAACTCAAGAAGGTTAGTATCACTTACCTAGATGGAGTCATAGGTATCAATTTGGTGAAAATAGAAGCCCAACTCCTCCAACTTCTTCGCATTGGTTTGGAGGAGGATCTCACGAACGAGATCTCAAGCTACTTACTAGCTCCCCAGCATAGAATCTCACAAGGGTCGAACTATGCTGATGCACAACACCTGCTCAACCTCCACAGGGGCTGAGATTGGTGTGAATTGGAAGCACCAAGAGTTTGCTAGGAGGCCCCCTCATCTTGACGGGCCGATGAAGCATCATGTTGTGGCGGGATTGCCACCTCAAGATGGAGGACCTTCATCAAGCTGACCACTATACACCTCGGGATCAATGGATGGGGCCCCAACATACCTCCAATGTGGGGCTCTAGTTGGACTCAGAACAACCCAAATAGTGGAAGTTTTGGCATAGGGGTGCTTGGATGACTTCTCAATGATGGTCGAGGCCCTTCTCTTCTTCTACACGGCTCTATGCAACCATTTTAAATCCTTGGTCCTCATCCCTGCAAAAGATCGAGGCAAACATGCTAGAATAGATGACAATAACAAAAGCCAAAAAGGAGAGATCAGATAAAACTAAGAAAAAGGACATTCAGCTCGTGGGTCAACTTAGTTGAGGTAGATGTTGTATAGGATCACCTCAAACAGCAACTCCATCAGAGAAAGAATCTTATGTCCAAGAATAGTATTCATGTCCCAGCACTCGGTGTCATCCATGAAGGGGCTTGGATCATCGACTTTCGAGGTTAGCCCCATGAGATAAATTCCAATCATCCTCGAAAGAAGATATAAAGAAAAATCTCTCTTTCCATCTGTGGATGGAAGAAGGGGTATCTTGAATCAAACGGTGCCCTCTTCGAGGTGAGAGGTACCACCAATTCTACTCCATCAAGTACTTTTTAAAAATAAAAAAGGTCTGGAAGAATAGAACGGTAGGTCGGATGTTGAACAAAAGTAGTGGATGATGAAGCCCACAATGAACCACTATGGGTTCGGCACAACCAAGCTTGGAGCAATTTTAAGGGAATGAAAGAGATGAACAAAGAAGGGTGAAGAGGTAGTCTCAAGCCGACCCTGAGAGCTTCCTCGTATAGATCAAGCCAATCTTGCGGCGAATTATAGATCCTACCCTATCACTCGGGCCTAAAGCCTTTAGCTAATACTTGGCTGGGATCTAGAATTGGGTCGGATCAGTTTCAGGTCCTCAAGGTCGAGGATAAACTGGTAATGCGCGTCAAGTGCTAAAGACCTCTTCTCTTCAATCTCAGGCTCCTTAGACTCTACTCTGAAGAAGAGGACACCTCCGACTCTAAAACAACTCCTAATCGATGGACCAACTCCTGATTGAGCCCAGAGTACTGCTGATCTTGGGTGAAGATTTTGAAAATAATTTTAAATAAAAAATAAATAAAATAAAACAACAAAAGATCAGGTTGATCTAAAGCAGAACTAATCTTAGATCGTTGGTTAGAGCTCTCTCACCAAAAGATCACCAAAGACCATCAGGAGTGCATTGATGAATACTTAATTTATGTCGCTAGAGGTACTAAATATTATAATAATTGATATTATTTTATTAAAATTTGATGCTCTCTAGTCTATTTTGCAGGTAATTGAGAGGTTAGGTTCATATGACTCAAATTAGACTCAAATTGGATCAGATTTGAGTGAACCAGGTAACCAGCTCCCATCCAGTGTGAACACGACTTAAAGATCAATGGAGGAGAATCAATATCAAGATCCAAAGATCCTTATTCACGCTTTCACCTCTTTTTTCATGAAACCCTAGCCTCCCTACTCTATAAATAGCACCCCTAGCCCTCCTTTCTCAAGACATCAGCCCCTTGTGGGGATCATCTCCTCCTTCTCTCCTCCATTAAAGCTCTTTCTTTTCTCTCTTCCCATCAAGCCAACCCTAAGTTTCTCTTCGAGCTGTTGCCCCTATCTCTCCTTTCTTCTCCATAAGTCTAGGGGAGGTACAAACCCTAGCACGTCTTCCAACAAATTTAGGAGAGATCCTAATCTTAGTGCCGCTATCCTTTCTTTCTTATATTTTCATACTCCGTCTATCTTTCTTCTTTGGAGTTCCTGTACCAAACCTTCCAGTCATCCTGCTGCTGTCTACACGGAGGAAGACGCAAGGATTTAAGGAAGCACATCACCATCAGGCGCAGCGAGAAGATCAACTTGATTCAGTTGTCTTGTATCGCAGTTTTATTTTTTT
>KE504844.1:361463-381152 GCA_000441515.1 Elaeis oleifera
TTATAATTTTTATTTTTGTTTCTTAGTTTCTTACAATCTACTATTCTTTCTTTTGTATTTTTGAAATAATCAGCCTAAGATCTTTGTGGATATGATCCCAACTCACCCTATCTACATAGTAGTGAGTAGGATTAATTTTTATGTGCTACGATATGCATCAAATTTTGACACCATTGCCAGAGATCTTAGCGTGATTATTTTGAAAAAAATCAAAAATAATCTCTAAAAATAATAAAAAAATTTACTGCTTTCTAAATTTTTATTTCTTACTTTAGATTACTTAACTACCTCATATGCTTTACTGCTTTATATTTCTAATTGATTATTTTCTTCTCTTGCACTCTTGCTTTTCGTACTTTATTTTGCTGATTAGTAGTTTGCCTTTTATTATTAATTAATTTATTTTAATTACTTAATTACCTTCTATTTATTCTTTTTAAAAAAAATTTGCCTTATATTGCTTTTCATATATGGTAGATTTACTATTTTATATCTAATTTTTTTTATTTGCATGCATAGAAAAATTTTTTACCTTCTATAGCCTAGTGACTTACTGCTTTTCACAGCTTAAAATAATTTACTACTTTATATAATTAGTAAATTTCTACTTCCTAAGTAGATTAGATTCTTTGCCTTTTATTTAGATTACGTAGTTTTCTTTATTTTTAACTATGAGATTACTTTATTTGCATAGTGAGTAGTTACCTTATTTATTATTGTCCATTATTCCTAATGATTTACTGCTTTCCATAGCTTAGAATAATTTATTACCTTAAAAGTAGATTTGATTTATTGCTTTATTTGTAGGTTACCTATTTGCTTTTTAATCTTAGCATTATTTACTTTCTATTTAATTAGATTTACTAGATCTTCTAATATCTAATTAACCTAATTTAAATCTTACCTTTTATTTCTTCTTGCTTAAAGATAACATAATATAAAAAGAATACAAAGACACCACATAATACTTGACTAATATAAATAAATCAATTAAATCTTAAAAGCTACTTAACATGTTTGGACATCTTTCTTTTTGCATTGCATATTTTCATAAAACACTCTAAGGGCACCTAACCCAATTAACAAGATAAGATGAAGATTTGATCACCTTTTTTTTGCCTACAAATTATAATTCTGTATTTGTATTGACCTAAATCTCTAACTTAAAATTAATTAGACATTGATCCCTAAGGACTCTTAAGCTCAATAGGACAAAAATCCTAAGAGTTGGACCGAATTAAGATTGGTCGGTTTAATTAATGTCTAAAAAAATGGTTCAGAGATTACGTCCCGAAGGAAGGTGGTTCATTAATTGATTTGTTTACTAATCTAACCAACACAGTTGGTGTCTAAGGAAAGCAACGGGAGGATCTCCACCAACCTTACACTTATCTGGCCAATTGAGTGGCTAGTCTTTTACTTGGAGTGGTGATCTTGGCAGTTAGGAGCTGTCTAGATCTAGGTTAATCCTAGGATAGAGTTGATTTGATTGCATCACTTATCTAAAAAATAAAAAATTAAAAATTAAAATAATCTTCGCTTCTATCGTCTCTCGGTTTAGGACTCTCTTAGGGTTCTTATCTTTAGAACTTCTCTCTTTCTTGTTCTTTTCTTCTTCATCTTCTCTCTTTCTTTCTTAAAAAAAAAAATTAGAAGGAGATTGTTCTAATCTAGACATAGATCTCTTGAAATTAATCAAGAACAATCCAATAAATTAGTTCTGTGCTAGGAATATAGATTTCTACAATAGAGATGATAAGCTGTCTCATAAATTAGATTGCCTACCAGCTATTAGATACTCTCTCTATATATCTTTTCTTCCTATACAATAAGTTGAATGTCCAACTGTGTACCAATTTTTTGAGTTTAGGTATGAGCAAGTTCATCAAAATCAAACCCAAATAGCCTACGAACCAGAAAATAATCTATTCTTGAATGATTACAATCTAGGTTGGGGGTTCAACCAATTTTTATGGAATCCACACCCAGTGGGTACCCCGACAACACAAGAATCTACGCTTGTAGAAGCATCCTATTACGACTTGCCTTATTTATAACATCAACCTTCTCCAACTATCTATAGCCCATCATTTGAAGAAAGATTCTGCAAGCACTAGATAGGATTGAAAGCACCAATCAGCTCCTTCACTCCTCTATGCAATCCTTAGCCGAAATAGAAATTCAAATCGATCAATTAGTAATTACAATCAAAAGGGAGGAGGAAGAAGAGCTGCTTAGTCAGCTTGAGAGTGATCCTAAGAGACAATACCTGACTAAGAATTTTAATATCCCTATAATTTTTTCTGAAAATCGATTATGACTCTTCAAAATAAAATGATCCTAAACCAATCCTGCACAACCAAAATGATCAATACAAATAATTTGACTAAGATAGAAATATCTAGAGAAAATTTGAATGGTGGGACAAACTAATTCCATCATTATCTTACTTACCTATCGCCCCCTTTCCAAATGCCCTAGAATCACCCACTTCTTTTATAGGAATGATAGACAAATTGATGAAATGGAATTAATTGAAACTTTTTAAGGACCACAAATGATAACATAATAAAGGAAGTTACCCCTATAATTCTCTCTCAAGATTCTTTAGATCCCTGTTTAGCTCACTTCAAGGTGGATGATTTTGATGTCGATGCATATATCACAAAAACAAATGATTTAGTCAATATGTCCTATCCTAAAACCACCCGACTTTGGATCAAAAAATATGAACCATCACCTAACCTCTCAATAGCTTTCTTATTAGAATCACCACCTGTCTAGAACTGAAGCCACTTCTTGACGCACCTATTGACACCCTTCTAGTGATCCCTAATCAGGAAGCCCAACTTATAGGTATTCTAAAAGTACATAAAGAAGCTGTTGAATGGAATATCTTTAAAATGAGGGACAATGATATTGAGATTTTTATAATTGATTTCTTCAAAATCTTTGACATTACTTTCAAAGACCGTCTCCAAATTCTTTTTGTGGTGTTAAAACGATATATGGAGACAGATTTAATGTTAATTTGAAAAAGTGCCATGCTATAGATTGGAAAGAGATGATGATAAAACATATCATATCCATGATAGGGATTAGAGTAGATCAGGTTATAATTGAAGAAACTCTTAAACTACCAACCCTAATCTTGGTTCAACAAACACAATCCCTTTTCAATCATCAAAAAAATTATGAGAATATTGTTAGTCTCTGAAATTGCATGCTTGCCTAGTACATTCTATTGATTCGGGCTAATCGTCATAGAACACTCTACAGACATTTTCTGCCATGATGACAAGGCTTCTTGATTGGTCCTGTTCTTTTGACTCTTTGAGGGACGTACCCAAATTAGTTATAGGAGGAACTCCCTCATAGCATCTGACTGAAGACGTTAAACTTAACGCTTTTGGGAGGCAACCCAACTTATGTAATATTTTTATTTTTTTATTTATAGGAATTTCAAAAAAATAATTAGCCAATTTGAATCTCTATAGTGGAGTGGATAAGTGATGCTAATAGTCAAGTTAGGGAGAGAGCCATGTTCACACCAGCTGAAATCAAGAACACACCACACCCAGCAATGAAGGATCTCTCAACAATGAATGTGCATATTAAACTCAGGTGGTATCTTTTCTTGTTATATTTTATTATGATTCTCTTCTTTCATTGGAGACAATGAAAATTAAATTGGGGAGAGAATAACTAATTTAATTAAGTCTTCGAGTATGGTTAGAAATAA
Source organism: Elaeis oleifera (assembly GCA_000441515.1). Lineage (NCBI taxonomy): Eukaryota > Viridiplantae > Streptophyta > Magnoliopsida > Arecales > Arecaceae > Elaeis > Elaeis oleifera. The sequence goes on from KE504844.1 coordinate 365,206, forward strand.
TTAATTTTGTATATCTGAATTTTATCTCGATTTGAAGTTAACTGGACACTCTAATCAATGAGTGATTAACGGTCTAGATAATTTTAGAGATATTGAGGAAGAAATTATTAAGGACGTCCAAGTAATGGGAGAATTTAGATCATACTAAATTCTGGAGTAATTCTAGAACCCTCTTCCCACCATCTCAATGAAGAATCTGCTTTATGGAGATATGGGTGGAAAGGTCAAAGTATACAAAAAAAATTTATTACAAAAAAAGATAAATAAAAAAAGAGAGAATTTTAACATTTCTTACTAAGTAACCGGGCCCTTCGCCTAAGTAAGCATTGTTGTTCGCGTCAAAAGGTGAGAATGTAAAGAAACCTCTTGTATAGTCAATTTTTAACTCATAGCCTTTTTGACTCGAGTCAGTAAGTCTGAGGGGTGTTTTATACCTAATGCCCTAAAGCCAACTGGTTTGAGAGTCATTGGCCTAAAGCTCGCTACAATAGTCAATTAGAAAGCTTAAGGGGTTAGGATATTGCACTGACTGTACATGTAAATATTTCTACAAAGCAAAAAAAAAAAAGAATAAGGAGATTAAATTGTAAGAAGACAATAAATCCTGCTCACATCAAGTTAAAGGACTTAAAGAGTAGAGTGAAAAGTTGGTGAAAGAAGATCTTTAAAAATTTTATGACTAATACTCAACTATTAATTGGGTCGAATTGATAATACAATGAAGTACCTCATTAATGGTCTAGCCGGATATCCACTACAGTTAGGAATGTCTAGGATAACTTTCGATTCAAGAATAATTTGATGCACAATGCTAATGTATCTATTTCACTCGAGGATGAGTAAAAGTTAAAGTTGGGAGGTGTGATAAATACTTAATTTAAGTTGCTAGAGGTACTAAATATTATAATAATTGATATTATTTTATTAAAATTTGATGCTCTCTAGTCTATTTTGTAGGTAATTGGGAGTTTGGGTTCATATGACTCAAATTAGACTCAAATTGGATCAAACTTGAGTGAACCAGGCAACCAACTACCATTCCAGTGTGAACACGACTTAAAAATCAATAGAAGAGAATCAATATGAAGATCCAAAGATCCTTATTCACGCTTCCACCTCTCTTTTCATGAAACCCTAGCCTCCCTACTCTATAAATAGCACCCCTAGCCCTCTTTTCTCAAGACATCAGCCCCCTTGTGGGGATCATCTCCTCCTTCGCTCCTCCATTAAAGCTCTTCCCTTTCTCTCTTCCCATCAAGCCAACCCTAAGTTTCTCTCCGAGCTGTTGCCCCTATCTCCCCTTTCTTCTGCATAAGTCTAGGGGAGGTACTAACCCTAGCATGCCTTCCAACAAATCTAGGAGAGGTTCTAATCCTAGTACCGCTATCCTTCTTTTCATATTTTCATACTCCGTCTACCTTTCTTTCTTGGAGTTCTTGTACCAAGTCTTCCAGCCATCCTGCTGCTGTCTGCACAGAGGAAGACGAAAAGATTTAAGAAAGCACATCACCATCGGATGCAGCGAGAAGATCAACTTAGTTCAGTTATCTTATATCGCAGTTTTATTCTTTTCTTTATGTATGCTTCTTATTTGATTAATAAAAAATAATTTTATTATAATTTTCATATTCTTTCTTAGTTCTTGCCATCTACTATTCTTTTGTATTTCAAATAATCAGCCTAAGATCTCTATGGATATGATCCCAACTCACCCTGTGTACATAGTAGTGAGTAGAATTAATTTTGATATACTACAACACGCATCATGCATCGAAAAATACATAGGCTCTCATCGAAAATCACCAGACCCGAGCAACAACACAAAGGAAGTGGGGTCGACTAAGATGGATCACTATTTATAGATAGTGAGGATGGCTTAGGTTCGATGCTAGCTCTGGCCAAGCCATTAGATTTTCGACAAGTGTTGGCTCAATATTGGCTGGATCGAGTTTCCATGGATCCCCACTATCATGTTCGAGGCATGCAATGGTTCATTTCAACCAACCAGCCACTACCACATGTCCAAGCATTAGTGAGTTTGATATGATCTGAGTCGAGATAATAGCCACTTCGTTCAATATTTTATTCTTGTCTGATCTACTAATAGTTGAGACTCGAGAGTGGGGGACATCTGTTACGGGATAATAGCTTACCTCGGCTATGCCTGACATTATCTAAACCTCGACTTTATGATGACTTGGTCGGCTTGGGCCATGCCAAGCTGAGGTAAGAAGTTGAGATTCGTGGTGGCAGTTTGACACCAAGTAGTTGTTTTATTACTCCACATTCCAAATATACTCTAGAATGAATGGATAATAGCTCACCTCTGCCAAATAAGGCAGAAGCAGCGTAATTCTCTCCACCACTCTTATCTATATTTTCAAAAATGATTAGCCGCCCACCTATAAATTGAGTGCATATAGGACCTCCAGATAAGCTCTCATGCCAACTCTCCCTCTCTTTTCAATTATTCTTATATGACTAACTTGAGCATCGGAGGGTCTCCACAAAAAATAACTCCGATTCTTTTTCTTTCGATATGAAATCAAGCTCCCATCATCCTAGATCTGTCCACTCTACTGCTAGATCAGATGCCAGTGGTAACAGCTACTGTGATGGTATTAGTCGAGATGGTGCGGTAGACAGTGTATATGTTCTTTGGATCTTGGTAGCCCACATACCAAATTCTTGTTTTCCAGTGCAACGAGGGCGTCAATCTACTTGTGTCCGACTGTGGGCTCATAGCTACCCATCTCACATCTCACATGATAACCGTTGTGATTCTTGTGTTATACACAATTCTATGCACCCAACCTGCAGAAGAGGTTGTCTTTCGCATGAGGAAAGGATTCCCCTTCATGCAAATTCACCATAGGATCGTACAACAATCACTATGCAAATGGAAATAAAGAAGTTTGTAGTGCTTTGAAATTCATGCCGTATGCAATCCAGTGGTTAATATCGTCAAATAAGATCAATCATCTTTTGCACGAAAGTTACAATCCAAACCCTAACTAAAGTAGGTGATCTCTAGCATTTTTATTATTTGTTTAGAAAATCCAAACTACCATCCAACGGCAACACTATAATATACTTCGCATCATATGTGATGTCCTCATTGGTTTATTGGGATACCTTGTAGAAGCCATAAAGGAATGGTTGCCATAAATAACATATCCCCTTCAGATTAAGTAGACCTGTCTCTTTCAATAAGTGAGGCAAATCCCCTTCTTGCCCAGCACCTATAAAGAGGGAGGAGGGTTGAATAGGTTTCACAGTGACGAAAGGATGGGTAATGGAATAGAGTTATGAAAGGGCAAAGTTATCCCATCTAATTACTTATTATCCTTGTATTAACTCTTTAAGTGCACAAAAATAAGAGGGTATTTTCATCCTTGTGATAAAATCCAAATCACCATGAAGTCCAATACATCATATACCTTGCAATTATCTCTCCAGTCAAATAATAAAAGCCTCTAATTCTATGAAATAGATTCATTCTTTCAAATAGTACACAAATAAGATCTACTTGTTCCTTTAAAATTTATTCTACATAAAGTAAGGATCTTGACAATTAGGCCACATTTGGTTTATAGAAATTGAAGGTTTAAAATAGGTATTAGTTTCCATTCTACCCCTTTCTCATGTTTGCTAGTTGATTTACATAAGAAGTGTAAGTTTTAATAAATATTATATTAAATAATACCATGCTATAGCAATAGTATTGACATATCATTACAACTAAACTAATATTATTAGTATCATAATAAGATTAGTTTAATTTATTATTTCATAATACTATAACATAATTTTAGATTTAATATTATAGTACTAATATGAAATAATATAATAATAAAAAAATTTGCACAATGATATCAAATTTTGTAGTCATCTAATATTAATAAATTATCAGAATACAATAATACAATATTATTATACTACTCATTTTAGTATTAGATTAGTAGTAATATGGCTATATAATATGATACACGTTGGAATCGATTTAACTACTGATGTAGCACAACCGATCAACTGGAGTTTGATACGAATCGACTACGAAGCCCTCACCTTAGCCAACAAGTTCCTATCACATGATTGCTCTGAAGGTGTGTAGAGATGTTCAAATCTCCTTGCACTCGGTGATAACTAGCCCATAATAGTGGAACAACTGCTCTAACTATAAGATCCATATCATACTATATCTCTCGCTCTAACTGTAAGATCTGTATCTTACTATATCTTCTGAATATATGAGCAATTCTTCTCAACAAATTACCTTGTATATTCTAAGATTCCGATCGTGACGAGCTTTGGCCCTCGCCTATATAAATAATTATCGAAGACCATCCAAGTAAGTCCAAAAAAATGAAACTGAGTTTTTGAAAACTCTCAAACTCTCTGAGTCTAATTCGTGAGATCCACGTAGAGCTTCTAACAACATTAGCCTGAGTAATCTCGAAGAGATGGAACTCTCATAAACTCACAGGGCTCTCTTTCTCTCTCACTTCTACTCCAATCTCTCACTCTCCACCTTCTCTGCATCTTCTTCCACTTAGAACTCCCTTTATTCAGCTATGATAATCCGATTTAGGTATCAGTGGTTCCGCACTAGAAAGCCTTCGACAAGTGGATATGGTGTTTTAGGGTGCTCTTGGGCATTGGAGTAAAGATTCAGTTGTCATTAGCCACTCTGAAGTCTCTGGCCAACTACCCTTATCCTTGGATCGCCTCCTCCGGCTCTCCAGCTCAGCAATCAGATTGATCTTTAGTGACAACATATGATATACTATTTATTATTAAAATATTAAATTTAAATATGAATATACCATATTTCCTAATCATATTATATACCATAATGTTTGTTTCATTCTCTCACAGGTTATGTCGATTCTCGGTAATTTTCAGAGATAACTTTTCTGCTATTTTCATTCCCGAAACTTGATAACCATGATCATATATCAAACACAATCTTGTAGTACTGTTGATCCACCGTAATAGTTATGTACATTTTTTGGTAATTGTACAGTTATCAACATCGGGAATTATTTTATTTTATTTTATTTTTGCTTGCACATGTAGCCCTTTGCCCTCTATGTAAGATCACCATAAATAATGGCGTGAACCCTTAATTCTCTCTTACCTTCTGTTCTTATGCCTTGTATTGCCTGCCATAAAACAGAGAGGCGAACGAGGAATACACCAAATACTTGTTGGGAGTCGTGGATGAAGTGCTGGCAAGTTTATTACTGGGTTTAGGGTTGGAGGAGCACGTCCTGAAGGATGCACTTGGCGGAGAGGCGCTGGAGCTACGTCTCAAGATTAACTACTACCCACCGTGCCCTCGCCCGAACTCGGCTTTGGGGGTTGTGGCCCATACTGACATGTCTGGGATCACCATGCTCGTGCCCAACGAAGTCCCTGGCCTGCAGATGTTTAGGGATAACCATTGGTTTGACATCAAGTACATTCCGAATGCCATCATTGTCCACATTGGTGACCAGATTGAGGTAGCATTTCCTCTGCACTTCCTCATTTTAGCTTAACATAATATCTTCATAGTAATTCATATAATACAGTTTTGATTCCATATATATACAGTATAATTATAGAAAATTATTTGCATTATGGGTTGAATGGTTATTTAACATTTCTACTGCATATAGTTCAACTTGTTTGGAACAAAGGAACTAATGTTCCTTTTTGGCATTTGATTAGTCTTCTATCTTTTTTTCTTGACATTATCTGTACTTTTTTGAGTGATCTGATATAGATTCTAAGCAATGGGAAGTACAAAAGTGTGTTGCATAGAACAACTGTTAACAAGGAGAAGGTGCGCATGTCGTGGCCGGTGTTCTGCTCGCCACCGGCGGAAATGGTTGTTGGTCCTCTGCCCCAACTTGTTAGCCATGAGAGCCCTGCTAAATATAAGTCCAAGAAGTTCAAGGACTATAAATATTGCAAGCTCAGCAAACTACCACAATAAATGATTTCTAGCAATGTTAAGGTCGTGTTAGTTGTCCCTATGCTGCAATATTTGTGCTGCTTAAAGCCTCACAAAGTTTCAGAAATGGAACTACTATAATAAACCCAAGACACCTGCTCATTTTAATTGCTCTTATTGAAGTACCTTACAATGAAAACATTGAAGCTGTATTCATTGAGGCGGTTATATTCTTTCATTCTCTATTTAATAACCAGCAATGATTAAATACCAGCAAGTAAAGCATACGTGGTAGAATGGCAAAATAGGGGTCCTGGAACTGGAACTATAATTACTTGCTTGGAATTGAGAGAGAACTAAAAGATAGAAGTAGTGGCTATATGTTGTTGGAGATATCTGATCAGGACACCATCTCCACAGATTTTTTCGATACCATGCATCGCAGCAGGAAGAAAGAAAAATAAACAGAAATATAATCAGATACGTAGATCAGCCTAAAGACTTGCCTCCACGGAGCATGCAAGCTTCACAATGAAAAGAAAAAATTGCAAGAAGAGATCACACATCCTCAACACTCGTACACCCAATTTTTCTATCATAAAAAGCTCTCCCTCACAAAAGCTCTCTCTCTAGAAAGACCTCCTGAATCTTTGAAGTGACCGATGTCTGCTGTCTGACAATCTGTCTGAAACCTCCTGCTTTTGCTCTCTATCGGTATCTGGGTCTGCTGTTGCTAAACTCCTCATGGCTGCTGCTCCTCAGATTTGTCAAACACCACTGCTATCACGGATACCAAGCCTCTATTCACCATAGGGTCTTTTAAAGACGTGAATCTGAGCCCTAATCAAAGTTACAGTTCGACCAGAACTCCAAAAGCCTTCCAATCATCAGATCGCACCTCTGGATGAATCCTGGCCATTAGATCACGTTTCATCGCGCTTCATCTCACTGCCAAACTCTCCTGATCCCCCTGGAACTACTCACCACCATCCGATCGTGACCGACTGAGCTCTCAACCATCAGATAGCGCAAATAGGTCACCCCAGTCCACAAAACCACCAATACACCACAAAAACCACCTCCAAAATGCTACCAGTCCACCATGGACCGTGCGAATCGATTGGGAAATGGTCGCCTGATCCATAGATTCGCCTATGGACCGCTAGTCTGTGATGGACCGCGTGAAGGATAGCAGGCCTGGGCGCCCGTGCACTCGCCCGCGCTGGGATGCATAGGGCAGCACCGCCGAGCCTGGCTGCATCGCCGTCGGCCTCCGTCAGCCCACCGTTGACCTCTGCCTGCTGTGCTAGCTTCTCTCACGCGTAATTTCGCCGTCTGGACTCCGTTTGGGCTGATCTTAAGCTCATTGGACTCTGTTCGTCATCGTGGATCTCGTTGTAGGCTCCTTATGGATCAAATCTAGAGGCATCAAATCCTAACAATCTCCATCTTGACTCGACATTCGGCCTTCTCCTAATTTTAAGAGCTTTTGGATCTCCTCGCCTCCATGCCTTAGGGCAAACGCCTGCTGATCATAGATGGACAACATGGGAGTCGAATCAGGTCGCTTGATCCTATCTCCATTGTATGCTGTGCTCCTCCTGACCTGAGATCTGCTCGGATTATCATCCTGTGGCAATAAGAATCTCACCCTGTGATATCGCCTCTTATCCTCCCGAGTCTCACATCTCATGTCCGATCCACTTCCATCTGAAGCTCCACCTCGCTCTGGACTTTTTTCAGCTCTTGAAGCTCCACCTCGTGTTAGGCTCCTCATCAGGTAGTAATGTCCTCTTGTCTTTTCTTTCTTCTAGAATAACCTTATCGCTGCGCAACACCTTCAAGATTCCTTCACCAGCTACCATCCTGTAGCCTCTCCAATCCAGTTTGCTCAATGAGATAAGATTTTGCCTAAAATCGGATATGTATCAGACCTCCCATAATCTCCTCACTACACCATCATGTGTCCTCCAGCTGATCATCCCGATGTCTCTGATCGCACAGCTCGATCTATCTGACAGATAAACAATATCTTCACTGCTCTCTAGGGAGTTAAACTGCTCCTCTCTGTAATATACATGATAGGTGCATGCAGAATCTAAAATTTACTGTTGGAAAAAAATAGATACCTCATCAGATATCTTCAGGACATTATCCTCTGACTCGCTACTGGCCGTCGCTACAATAGCTCTCATCCGATTTCTGAGTTAAGGGCAATATCTGGTTAGATGCCCAAACTCATCACATCAATAACATCTGATCTTGCTCAAGTCCCTCGTCCTGAACTTGGACCGCTCTCGTCGTGATCTCCTATTGCTCCGTCTGTCGTCTCTTGCTTCTCCAGAAACCACCAAAGTGAGCTGCCGCCGTCTGAGCTCGAAGTTGGATTCTTCCGCTTGAGAATCTCATTCTGGAGAATTGCCACGGTGACCTTGTCTATCTTGATGGTGCTCTTTCCTACTAAAAGAACAGTCACCAACGACTCATATGAAGGGAGAAATAATGCTAGCAAGACCAGCACTCTGGTCTTCTCCTCAACTTTCTCATCAATACTGAGGAGGTCGGTGAGGATCTTCTGAAAGTGGCTGAGATGCTCCAGCATGCTTTGTTCCTCAGTCATCCACAGTTGGTAGAACTACATTCAAAGAAAAAAGTTTTAGTGAGAGACTTCGTCATATATAACTCCTCGAGCTTCGACCACAACACCGTCGGAAAGACTTGCCAAGCATATGGATCACCGCCTCATCCGCTAGATACAAGCAGATCGTACTCACCACTTGCATCTGGAGCCACCTCCAATCCTGCACGTCTATGGTAGTCGACTTCTCCTCGCACAAGAGAGCATTGATCAACTCTTGCTGGATGAGCACGTCCTTCACCCTTGCCTGCCACAAGGATAAATTGTTCTTTCTATCAAACCTATTAATCTCCATTTTAATTGAGCATGTCTTCTCCATCTTCAATCTTGCTCACTACTACCACAACATACGTCTTGGTACCGCCTCGCTTTGATACCATTTATTGGGGATGTCTGCGTAAGACACCACCTCTACAGGACCTTTTCGATACCACGCATCGCAGCAGAAAGAAAGAAGAAATAAATAAAAATACAATCAGATATATGGATTAGTCTAAAAGCTCACCTCCATAGGATATGCAAGCTTCACTATGAAAAGAAAAATTATAAAAGGAGATCACATCCTCAACCCTCGTACACCTAATCTTTCTCTCACAAGAAGCTCTCTCTCACAAAAGCTCTCTCTAAAAAAATCTCCTGAATTTTTGAAGTGACCGTTGTCTGTTGCCTGACAGTCTGTCTGAAATCTTCTGCTTCTGTTCTCTATCGGTGTCTGGTTCTGCCATTGCTAGACTCCTCACGGCTGCTGCTCCTTAGTTTCTTCGAACACCACTGCTATCACGAATACCAAGCCTCTGTTCGCCACAGGATCTTTTAGAGACGTGAATCCAAGCACTAATCAAATTACAGTTCGATCAGAACTCCAGAAGCCTTCCAATCGTTCGATCGTGCCTCTGGATGAATCCTAGCCGTTAGATCGTATTTTATCACACCCCAGCTCGCTGCCAAACTCTCCTAATCTCCCTGGAATCGCTCACAGCCATCAGATTGTGACCGAGCTATCAGCCATCGGATAGCGCAAATAGGTCACCCCAATCAATGAAATCACTGATACACCGTGAGAAACCACCTCTGAAATACCGTCGGTCCATCGTGAACTGTGCGAATCGACTGAGAAATGATCTTCCGGTCCACGGCTCCGTCTGTGGACCGTTGGTTCGCGATGAACCGCGTGAAGGATAGCGGGCCTGGGTGCCCACGCGCTCACCCATGCTGGACTGGGGCTGCGTGTAGCCCGCATGCACCCACACGCTGGGCAGTGCTATCGGGCCTGATTGTGTCGTCGCTGGCCTCCGTCGCTCCATGAACGGTGCTAGCTTCTCTCGTGCGTAATTTTACCGTCTGGATTCCGTTTGGACTGATCTTGGGCTCGTTGGACTACGTTCGTCATCATGGACCTCATTGCGGCTCCTTATGGACCAAATCTTGAGGCTTCAAATTTTAACATGTGTTGCTGCCAAATAGCTTCATGAAAATCCACTAGTGCCTTTAAAACCTGCTGGTTCTAAAATTTGCACCGATTAGTGTGCATCGTAACTAATGGATATTGCATAATTTGCTAATCGAATACCTTCAAAATTGTCATTGGATTGGCATAACTTTGCCATGGATCAAGATAAAGTATATATCTTTTTCACCAGTCGATCCTCCAGATCAATGCTTCACATTAGGTCTGACAGTGTTAACAAACACTTAAAAAGTGTAGTTTTATAAATTCAGCTAGCTAGATTTAACGAACTGAACATTTCCAAGCTTTCATCATGCATCGCTTCACGGTGGCTAGAACTCAATTTGTTCGGTTCCATTCCTTGGAAGTTTAGACCTTGTGAGAGCAAGCGGATATTATAAACTTCCTCATCTTTTCATTCAGCTGGTGGTCATATAAATTGGTTTTGGGAATAGGTGATGGTAAAGAATAATTGAGATGACTATCCTTCATGTAGGCAACTTGGCTGCGAACTCGGTATTATTAGATGGCGTTTGGTGCATTACATAAATAATATTGCTATGATAATATGATTACAGAGGGAATGTGATTACCTAATAAAATTATAGAGAATTCTATATTGCAGTGTTTGGTATGTACAGTAATGTTGTTGTAAAATTACATAAAATCTTACATTGTAGTGTTTGGCATACAATTTAAATTACATGAAATATAATTAATTTTTCAAGTACCCCATCCTTGCTTATTGATTATTATCTATTTTCTAAATGGACAACTTAATTTTGAGACCAATTATCTTTCGTGACATCACCCATTATGTTTCTTTTCTATTTTCACCAATTGGGACTATCCATAATTTATTTTGATAAAATATTTTGGTCCTAAAGTTATCTTATTATAAGATTGCAGGATTATAAAATTACATGTAATCACGTAGCTTTCTCTCCCTAGGCAATCAGATTATCTCTTTTTGAGGTAATGCTGCATTATATGTAATGCAGCATTATCTGGGAAAGTAACGAAACAAACAGTGTAATCTAATTATCTGTTACAAAATTACATGTAATTCTGTCAGGATTACATACTACCAAACGCCCTTTAGGGTATAAACTGCATATGCATTGGGGTAATCATGCATGCAGCCAATCACATTTGATTGTTATACGATAGTGCATTGAGATGAATGCTTGATGAATGAGGTGCACAGGAACCAACCATCATTATTAGCTGCATGCACCGCCACGCTGGTGCATGCAGTGCAAGAATAATTTTCCATGTTGTTGGATGTTTTCTTTTTTCTTTGTTGTTGCCCTTAATTTTTTTCCTATGGTGGTTTTGTGCTATTGAATTCTGTGCTGCGGGGGGAGCTGATGTTGCCGGTAGATATCTTTTGATGACTGAAGGGGAAGCCCCCTGTTTGAGGGGTTTTGCAATGTGCACCTGGTTTGTCTTTCTTCCCGTTCACAATGAGAGGTACCTCTGAGATAAATCGAAATGATGTCAGAAGGCCTACTTGACTAGGGCATAAAAGGTAAAGAATAGACAACCATGAACTCGATGATGAAAATATGTTTTCTATTAAATCATAATAAGTCTTCGAGATGAAAGATAATTAGGCCGGCAATTTGGCTACAAACCATGGATTGTTGGATGACGTTTGGTTCACAGATGGGCTGAATAAAGATCAAGACATTCAGTTATTAACTGAATTTATCAGACAAACTAGAAGGAGATTAGATTAGCAAATCTTTGAACCACCATGTTTTGACGAGCAGATAACATGTGTGCTCGGTTGGCTTGATAATTTAACCGTCTAGTGCTTAGTTGTGAGGATGTAACACGTGTTCCATCCTAGGAGAGAAGTTTGCTTGATGATTTAACCATGAACCGTAATCTCTACTTAACCATAATCTTCTTGAATTACTGGTTGAGTAGTAGTGGAAGTGGTGGATCCACCGTGAATAAAAACAATAACAAAAGCAAAAGAAACAGTTTCACTCTCTCCAGAACATCAAATAGCACTATTGTTCGGTGTGCATACACTGGCCATCAATGGCTCTTTAGGGTTTAAATTAATTTTTGATGTTGAATGCTCATCTTTCCTTGGAGGGAGTTGTTTGAATCTTGTTAAAACAAAGAGGATGTCTCTACTATTTGACCATGTGTGAATTTAAATAGAATTCAGCATTGCAGCCAAAAACTCATAGCTCGGCATGTAAAATATTGTCCAGTTTGGTCCATGGGACTCACGGTTTTATCCTTTAAAAGACGCTTCACATGAAAATGATGGTTTCTTTCTATATAAGTCAGAGTCTCTTTTGACTCACAATCAATATGGGACTAATGACGCTCTCCCTTCTACACTATAAGAAGGAGTAATTCCATAACTTGTTCCTATCCTTTAATTGTAGAGCCTAATCTGATATTTATTCTTAACATACACATCAAATGAAAATTTATCTTCCTTTAACTTCCCCTGGCCCAGTATGTCTTCGAGTAGAGGAAGGCTGTCAGGAAGTTCTTTCAAGGGAAATCGTTGAGTTGCACCAATAATGTTTGGATCTCAAGATGAGTCAATATGAAGAATTTTAGAAAACTAGTTGAGAATTGAAGACTTTAGTGATTGACCATCAAAAAAATCAGAAAATATGAAATAACTAAACATCATCTAACAAAATGAATGTGGGAAATGGCCAAATCTTTACTGCTGGTTTAACCCATGGACTTAGCCAAGGCTCACTGCAAAACCAGTTTCCCCTGTTAATTCACACGTCCCTACTAGAAACTCTCACTTGTTGGGCCATCAACCTCGTACAGTGGGTGATCCTCGACTTCAGATGCCCACTTCTTCGGCCCTCAGCCCAGACCAGCAAAATGTATACTTACCCTGGAAATAACACCTAGTCAACAATTTTCTTTAAATCTTCCTGCAAATTCCTCAACTCTAGAGGTCGTCAAGCCAAGCTGATATGATATCCTGTTTACTTGGTTGGTCACTGAAACCAACTGTTAACATCTGATAACCTTGCCAAAAGGTGACCTTCTAGAGCCAGCACTCGTGTTTTCTTCAATCAAGCTCCTGAGATATACAAACTTCTCCCAATTCTAGTACTCAAAGCAAGTTTCGAACATAGTGAATGCTCGGTTCGGTATCTCCTGCTTTCTTTACTATTATCTATGTATCATTCTTTATGCTATGATGCTTTTTATTATTTTATAAAAGATGGAAAAAATCCTAACCATCCATTAGATAAGGATAGCTCGGATAAATATCTCAAGATATTTGAGGAACCTGTTGCCACCTTTTTATTATTATTGTTTCCAAAAAGTGTTCTAACTTGGTTGAATAAAGTAGGACATTCCAAGCTGAGTTAGATCTAAGACTGGCCGGCCGAACCTTTTTCTATTAAAAAATATATTTATCTTTAATTTTTAATAGCCAACCCCACCTGCGATTTATTCCCCATCCATAAATCCTATTCCTCCTCATTGCCTCCACCACACCGCCATCCGCCTCCCTACTGCCGTCTGTCTCCGTGCCAGTTTGCCTCTATCCATCTCCACGCCTTCTCCTTCTCACATCCTTTACTGGCCTTCCTGCCATTTTGCCTCTATCTATCATCTCACGTAGCTTCATGATAAGGGCAATTTCATCCATCCTCTCCATCTGGTTCGCTTCTTTTTTTTTTTTTAATTCATTTCATTCATGTATAGGCTTTTCACCGGCGAGAAAGAGTAGGTGACGTCATCAACGTATGGAGGGTGTACAACTTGAGTGGGGTGGCGGGGGAATTGCTGCCTCTATTGGTAGAGCCAAGATCGAGCTGAAGGGAGGAAAAGATATTTGAAAAAGCCTCTCAACTTCGATAAAATTATGCTTCCCACCATTGATGTTAGTATGAAAGTGATCCCAAAGTGCAAGAAAATTACCACACCAATCACACACATTGTTGGCTACCGAAGATTGCTAGTGGACAAATCTTGACCATCCACATTGAATTGGATGGCTAGAGACTTTTTCTTGGGTAAAAGGCAATTTTAAGTGTGCACTATGGTACATCAGGTACCGTAATACTTAGATATATTAAATGTATACTGTGATATATTAAATATGTACCATGGTATATTAAGAATGTACTGAGCTATATTAAATGTGTGTTGTGTTATATTAAATGTATCCTCGGGTTACTGTATGTGTACTATATTATATTAACTATGTACCATGATATTTTAAGCATATATGTACTGAGCTATATTACTTATTTATTGTGGTATATTTAAGTATATATCATGGTATATTAAATATGTAAAGTGGTATATTAAGTATGTACTGTGTTATATTAATTGTATATAATCGGATATTAACTATATGATGTGGTATATTATATACCCATTCAAATCCACTTCACATGAAAGGTTACCAAATATTCATTAACACTATACTTTCTGATCATTTAAATTTGAATATGATTTGATGAGATTATAACACAAAGGGCAATGAGACTCTTAATCAAAGGGTTTCTACAGTCTTGAACTCCTAATGTACGCCCTCTATATATATGGAGCTCTTCCAAGCATCTCAAATGTTTCTTCGCCTTAGTTCCTCTTCAATTGCGGCTTGTATTCTTTGGCCATTCGACCGAAATTACTTGAACAGTCAAAGGAGGTAAAATGAAATAAGCTACCTTTTGTATTATACTAAAGTCCAAACTCGTGTGATGATCCATTTAGATGTGTGATTAGTCCCACGTTAATTACGCACCAAGCAAATCCTGGATGGTAATATATAACTATGCATCAAAAAAATCTTGGATGGTCATACAAGTCAAGAAACACAAATAAAATCTTCTAGCTAGTTTTTTTTTGGATGAAATTTTTGATTATTAAAATTTAATTAATTATACTCTAAAAAAAATATTTGTTTAGCCATCATTTGAAATGCAATGTTGCAGCCTGTGTTACACCCCACATTGGAAGTTTGGGAAGTTGACGATGCCTCAACCACAGACGAATCACAGTACTGCACTGTACGAGTGCAAGATCCACAGGTATTATTGGTATATTCATTTTTATTTTTTGGTAGAAGACAGCAAGATTGTATTGCACCAATATAGAGTATACAGCATATGCTATGGCCCCATATACAAAGTAAGTAAAATGGACAGTGAGCAGACAGCACAAAGAGTGGACTTGTCCTGATACATTAAGAATATAGAACAAGAAAGTCTGTTTCAAAAGCTACATATATAACATGAAATATAACAAGAACTAAAAGTTTGTGCACAAATGTCCTCCCAAGCTGATTAAATTTGAGCACCCTATGTACCAACTTGAACTTGCTATGCAGAACACTAGATACACAGGAAATAAGCCGGCAACCAAGTTCCTCAAAAGATTTTCCCCACAAATATAGAATTCCATGTTAAAAGGATTTAGCATATACTTTCCCCTGTAGCTGAAGTAATCTGGATGGATAGTGGAAGATTTTGGCACTATGAACTTCAAAATCCTATAAGAAGCATGAGAAAAGAGCCCATGCAGTAGTGGACTATCAAGAAAAATAGGAGAACCACCGCTCAGTTGTAAGAGGTACATAATAGTCTGCTGATGAAGGCTGATATGTATCCTATTGAAGACTGATAAAATATACAATGCATACTGATAAAATCAAAAATCTCATATAGCTTGTGCATACCATTTATATGATAGCAGAGAACCAAATTCAAGTAGGTAAATAGATGGATTGCAATATACATTTACATCATAGAAAAGGTAGCGACTAATAATGAAACCTACAATCAAAACAAACAAAGATTAGTTAAAAATTTCTTTTTCTTCTTTCCTTTTTTCTTTTTTCTTTTCCTCTTCATTTCCTTTTTCCTTCTGTTTGTTTTGCTTGTTTCCTTTTTTTCTCATTTTTT
>KE504844.1:427338-439920 GCA_000441515.1 Elaeis oleifera
CCCGACCGAGCTCCAATCGGCAAGCCCGAACTCTCTGGCAAGCCGCGATGACGGCCACGACTCTGCTCCACTTCCTGCAATGGATTCCACGCGTCTTCGCCACTCTCTGGCAGGCCGCGATGATGGCCACGACCCTGCTCCACTTCCTGTAACAGATTCCACGCGGCTCCACCACTCTCTGGCAAGTCACGACAACGGACACCACTCCACTCTCCATAACAGACTCCATGTGGCTCTGAACGGCCCCTGACGCCACTACTCTCCGTAACAAACTCCTCATGACCCCGAACGACCCACTACCAGGAGATTACAGACGTCGCTATCAATCAGTTACGCACTCCGTCTATAAAAAGGGACCCCCAGATATGTTCTTCTCTAAGCTCTAAACTCTATCTCAAAACTCTGCTAAAATTTCCATTCGAGCACTCCATTTCTGTTGAGGCAGAGAACTGACTTGAGCGTCGAAGGGTCTTGCCGGAACAACCCCAACTCCGGTTAAGACTTTTTTTGCAGGTCCCGACGGTGATCGCGACTCCCTCGACTCCAGCTTCTCCGACGCCGACAGATTTTTGCACCAACAGGGCTCTTCCTAGGATTCTTATTTGCCCTAGGAGACCCTCTCCTAATCGAGCAAGGGGAGGAAAAGAAGACTCCCATTGGGAGTCTTCTTCCAAATTTTTTTTCAAGTGGGCTTGGTGGGCCTAATCTTTATGGGCTTGTATAAATTAGGATCGGATATTACATTCTACCCCCCCTTAAAAAAAAATTATCCTCGAAACTAGGGTGCTGCAAGTTAAAATCTTAAGAGTATAAACTTTTCATCTTGTCTTCATGCTCTAAGATAACCTTCTTTATTAAGAAAATGAAATTCAAATCCTCTGCCATAACATCTTCGCTTAAATCACCACACTTTCACTGTGTATTCTAATTTAAATTTATCAAATTTCTCAAGATTTACTAAATAATCTTCAATCAATTAAGATCATAATTTGTCACTCTGATACCATTTACGTCACCATCTTTAGTGGGCATAATCTGAGGTTTGATATCCTTCTACCATACTCCAATAATTATAATCCAAAGTTTTGATATAGCTTATGTTATAGTCCCTAGTGATCTTAAATCTAAGCTCTGGTACCATTCTGTCATATCCTAATCACTTATATCATAGTTCTCAAATGATCATAACCTAAGCTCTGATACCACTCTGGTACTTCCTATTGATCATACATAAAGTTTTGATATCGTTTCATAGTCCCTAATGATCTGAAACCTAAGCTCTGATACCACTCTGTCACGCCCCAAACCCAACATTCGGATCGGATACATGATGGCCGCACACACCTTAGGGCATGTCCTAAAGAAATGTAAGGCTCAAAATAATTCATTACAACTTCAATATCCATAATATCTAATTTCAATAATAATTAATAAAATTTACATAATTACAATTTAAATTTCTTCAATCTTCTGATCAGGTATCAATGATACTCTATTTATGCATCCGCTCACTCGCAAATCCATATCATAGTAAATTATGAACATCCTGCAATTCTGAGAAGAAAATAAAAAAAGGTGTGAGCTTTACAGCCCAGTAAAAATTCCGTATATCACACCAATATAATAATATACTATAAAATAAAATAAATAATAAAATATAAAATCTCATGTTTAATATTTAGAATACCGTAAACATCCATAAATTATCTGTTTTGCTAAAAGAGATACATCATCATATGTTAACAGATGAAATATTTTATTCAGTATTAGTTTCATATATTGCCTTCTATTTTTTTTTCATAATCACATGATCTTTAATATTTTCTTTCTGGCTTTAGACTAATCAAGACTATGTCTCAGTCTCCATCCGATCAAATTTCACTCATAAGCCTATCAAAGCTGTCCCAGGCATGAGCTCCTGGCTGGCTATCCCACGTATAAAGCCCGTGGGGGCTGTTTCAGGCATAAACTCTTGACGGACTGTCCCAGTCATGAGCTTTTGGCCGGCTGATCCACATATAAACCTATGGGGTTTGTCCCAAGCATAAGCTCCTAGCAGGCTGTCCCAGGCATAAACTCCTGGCAAATTGTTCCATATGACGAGACTAGTCCAAACCATATCTTTTTCATTTAATTATTATATATTAATTTCACCAAATCAATTCCGACTTACAGTGTGATCAAAATAAATATGTCATATCTATATAATCATATCATCAATCACTGACATACATACATATTAACACACAATATATGTACATTGAAAAATCATACAAGAAACAATAGCATCTCAACATGATAATCCATCAACACGCATCTAACGATATAAAATCAAAGATACAAATCCAACAATAAAAATAGTATATATAATGGTAATCATGTATATGGATTCTTACCTCTATCGGTAACCGATCTAAATACAAAAATCGATGAGCTCCTCAATCTACGAATCCGAAATCAAGATATTTTGCTCAATACCTTCTTGTACAACAATTGCATCTCTACATAATTAGGATTAAACATAAAAATCATGTATATAGAAAAGTTACGGATAAATGATCCTAATAATATAAATCCAAGACCCCTCATAGGATCAACCAAGATTGAAATTACTTAAGTACCTAGACCCTTCACTGGTCCGTAAAACTCCTAGAGAGAAAATCCATGAAGAGAGAAAAATTCTAGAAAAAGAAAGTAGAGAGAGAAAGTAAACTTTTTAGAGGGAGAAAGTGGAGAGAGAATCTTCGTATCCTTCAAACGAGGCAAACATGATAGAGATCATCAGAAGTCATATCAAGGTGACTCAATATGCATTAACTATGATCAAATACTATAAATTTCGAATAAGGATCGAGCTGGGATCCAACCTACTGCACGAAATTTCGAATTGATTCCAGATCATCTTATTTCATCTTAAATTTGTCTTAGGATCCATGATGCAGTTAAAGAGAGAAAGAAAGAGAGTAGAAAGATCTTAGATAGAGAAGGAGAGAGAAAAAATCCTCTCTTTTTTTTTCTTCTTCTTTCTTTTCTTTTCTTCTTTTTTTTCCTTGGCCAAACAGAGGAGGGACATGAGGGGGGGAAGGGGCTTGGTGGCTCATGCTCTTGCGAGGTGCGGCGACCAACAATGGTGGAGCCAGAGATGGCCGACAGTGAGGTTCGACCGACAAAAAATTAGAAAAAAAAATCAAAAAAATAAGGGACCACCCTCTTATCTTTGATTTTTCGATTACCGGTCGATCATCGAGGACCAAACCTCCGAAGAAGGAAACTAGGGAGGTAGGGGTTATGATCCATGGGTGCGGCACCATGGGTGGCGACACTGGTGGCCGAAAAAGGAAGGGAGAAGGCTCATTCAAAATAGAGAAAAATAGAATTTTATTTTTATGAAATTTTCGACGAACTCGATGGCCGGCGGGGTGTGCGATGCTATGGAAAGAAGAAAGAAGAGAAGGAGGGCTGGGGCTTACCTCTGTCTCTGGTGAGATCTCTGGCGAGAATTTGAAGCAAACACAAAGAGGACGTTGGCGGCTTCAACGAAAAAATCTGAGAGAAGAAGCAGGAGAAATTGGTACTCGTCGTGGCCGGCTACGGAAGAAAAGGAAGGATTTTATAGGACTCTTCCTAAGGTTCTTATTTGCCCTAGGAGACCCTCTTCTAATTGAGCTTCTTCTTCCGGATTTTTTTTTCAAGTGGGCTTGGTGGCCTAATCTTGATAGGCTTGTATAAATTAGGACCAGATATTACACTCTTGTACTCAAATTCTCTAGCATGATGACCATTCGACCCTAGAGAATTATCATTCTATATTCAATTAATTTTTTCTATTAATCAATTTTTTTGTGATTGGTTTCTCTAACTATGAGTAACTTTCATTATTTTCTTTCTTTGTTTATTCTCATCCTATTAGAAATTTCAAGTCTTTTTACTAAAACAAAGTTGAACCTAGTCCTGAATCAACCTATTTCTATTTATCATCTTGATCGATCTAGTATACTAGCTACCAAACTATTACAATAGCTTTCGAGAAGCATTTTCTTTTGTCACATCTGGTTAGACACTAGTAGGATAGAATACCAAAGAAAAGCTCTAAAGCAGTAAGATAAGATGAAGCATTGTAGAGGAACGATCATACAAAAAATGTTGATGCCTCAATTAATGCATATGACGAGCATCTTAATCAAGATGATCTAGTGGTAGTTGAGAAAAATGATGAGGAAAGAAGTTCCAATTCATAGAAGGAAGTTCTGCAATCACAAGGCTATGAAGAGGCTGAAGACTCTAAGAAAGGCCGAAACTTGACTGAAGAAAAGAGCCTGTCTCTGAGAATAATCAAAAAAGTCAGAAGAATTGGTAGAAACATTTGAAATGTCCCTCGATGATACTTCAATAAGAGAGATTGGCCATGTGGTAGCTCAAGCAATGCAAAAACATTTGTACAGGCCATCTTATAGATTCTCAAAAGGCCTCTAGAAGGGATCAAAGCACCAAAGGGGCTCAAGTGATTTAAGCTATAGAAAGAAGCACTGATGTAATAGCCCATGTTCCCCAATGAAGTACCTCTAAGATTAATGAACATGATGTCAGGAGGCCTACTCGACCAGTGCATACAAGGCAAAGAATAGACAATTATGAACTTGATGATGGTAAAATTATTTCCTGTTAAACCACAATAAGACTTTGAGATGAGAGAAAACTAGGTGGTCGGCAATTGAGCTACAAATTGTGGATTCTTAGATGATGTTCGGTGCACAGATGGGCTGAATAAAGATTAAGACATTAGATCAGCCAATCTTTGAATGACCATGTCTTGAGGAGGACATAACACATGTGCTAAGTTGGCTTGATAATTCAACCATGTAATGCTAAGTTGTGAGGATGTAACATGTTTTCCATCCTGCAGAGAAGTTTGCTTGATAATTTAACCATGAACCATAATCTTCTTGATTTAGTGGTTGAATAGTTGTAGAAGTGGTGGATCCACTGTGAATAAAAGGAGACAACAAAAACAACAATAATCTATGATTTGCAAATGTAGGTGGTAATCTATCTTAAGGTTAGACATCCAACAAGAATCTATGATTTGCCCTACTCTAGGGACCTAGGTTAGTTTAAATTGAACTTGGAAGATTGGCATGCACACACTAGCCTTTAATGGCTCTTTAGGCTTTAAATTATTTTTTTATGTTGAATGTTCATCTTCCTTCAAGGGAGTCGCTTGAATCTTGTCGAAACAGAAAGGATTTCCATCCTATCCGTGTGTGGATTCAATTGACAAAGTTCTTTATTTTCATCCATGGTCCATATCTTGCCACTGAAGCATAGCCCTTATGTTTGTGGAGTGGGAGAAATGGAATTCAATAGAATTAGAGTAAATGCATAACTTGTTCCTGTCATTTAATGTTAGAGACTAATCTTGTATTTATGCTTAATTTACTCATCACTAGAAATTTATCTTCCCTTAGTATGTCTTTAAGTAAAGGAAGGCTGCCAGGAAGTTTTTCAAGAGAAAATCCTTAAATCCCCCCAATAATGTTTGCAAAAATGAAGCCTCTTTTTTCTTCTTCCTCTTCTTCAATTTTATCAGCTTTAATCTTTGTCAGAGTAAGCTTGGGAACACCTCTAGGAGGTCTAAGCAATTTAATCATCCAATGTAAATGTTCAGCAAATTACATGTGCAAAATATCTCTCATGCATCATTCCTTTCACCTATAGGCCAGTCTCTAGTTGATTTTGTGCAAGCAAGAAGCACCGGATTTAAGTTCATATCTCACATTTGTCTTCACACTGAATTAGTATTAGAATCTGAAAATCTAAACCTAGAATTCCATTTTATTTGCTGTCGTACCACATCATGCGAATAGTTTGCGTTAGTGAGAGAGTAGATTTCATCACATGTGCAAATGTTGCATATTTAAGGTTTCCCAGAGCTGCATCAATACCAAATGGAAGAAAGAAAAACAGAATGAAAAGGCTAGATACATACAAGCACTATGTTTGCATATGATAACCACTGATATCCATCTACCATATATTGTTCATCTTCCATGTATAGATATACTTGTATGATTGTTTACCATGTATATCCCCATAATGCCTATCTTATGTGGTTGACTGCACAATAGTTTATTACATTGTTTACCCAGCCCTGCTTAGCATAATTAGCCTGTTGTAGAAATGCACATATTCATGTGTAGGTCACTGAAGTTGTACAAATAGGTATTTATCACAAGGGAATAAATCAACTTATATCTCACATATTCCACACTGTGTCAATTGCCACCAAGTTGTTCCTTCCTAAGTGCCTTAAAGAACATGTTATCAAGCATCCACTTAATTAAATAATAGCTTCTTTGCATTCGACTTTCTCCTTGATAAACTAATACTAAGTGTTTGACTATCTAATATTATTTAACTGATTATTAGCTATACATGTAAGCAAATTCCTTATTTAATGCGAGAGACAGAATGTTAGAGAAAAATATAGCATAATTTTTGGTTTCTGTAGATAGACTTCCTTTTCAATAGATACACTCCTGTTGATTCTTCGTTCAAACAATGTTTTAGAAAGAGAGACAAAAAAGTGGGAGATCAGTTATTCGTTCACACATAATGAGCAGTGAAAAAAAATGCAAGTGGCAGAAACTAGCAGAAAATCAAATCCTGACAATTTCATTCACTGATGGGTAACAACATGATGAGCAAGGATGCATATTAAAGGCATGTGTTTAATGGCAGAACCAAACATACCATTTAATTTGCATCAAATAATATTTTTTTAACATGAAATGGCCTTAACAAAATAACCGGGAACCATATTTCATAAGATAAAACCAGTACAAGCAAGAAAAGTCATAAACTGAAAAAAAGAAATACTATCAAAATCATTATCAATTTTCAAAATTTACAAGGTGATCATCCATCAAATAAATTAACATAATAGGTAATCACTTTTAATATTATTTTAAGTGGAAACATCCTATGATGCTTATCTGGCTGATAATCCTTAAAAAGAAATGATAGAAACGAAAGATAAAGATAATGATAAACTCAACGGCATTACCATGAAATGCTTCCTGAGCTGATGTTTAATCAATATGGAGAAGCAGAATACACAAGTATATTCGTCAGCATCATAATTCACAGTATAAATCCCTCTGTTTTCATGCTTCCATTAATTATCATCATCTTCACATCCTACTAGGCAAAATGGATATGAGAGAAGATTATAGAATATTTTATGACTAGCTCTATGACAAAAACATTATGCAAACTTTGTATATATGCAGTGTAGAAGGTAGAATCAGAATAGGACAAATTTGAAGCAAATAAGAAGTATAACACTGCTAAACAAGATAAAAGTACAGTTCTCACAATTATTCAATTAAAAACTATACTTCCTGGTCATATCGTACGATGCAACTTAGCTAAAAACATCATGTAGATCTCAGCAAAGATCGAAAAGATGATTCAGTGTTGTTCAGAAATGTAATGACTGATTACGTGCACACTTATTTGCACAGCCCTCCATGAGAAACCGAGAAGATTACTTCTTCCATCATGGCTGATACTGCCTCCTCTACACCATAATTACAAGTGGAAATATGGGTCATTCTCTTGTTAGCACTTGATGACATGCACAAGGAAGTTGGAACGAATACACTCTATCATCTATGGAAGGAGTGTGAAACAGGTGCTCATTCAATGCTTAAGTGGCCCAAAAGTCTACTTTTTGTTCTGTTGAGCACCCAAATCATAAGGAAGTATTGCTCAGTGAGTGATTGACCCCTTAGTTCATTAGTTTAGGATCAATGTAAACACTCGTCATGTTCTTATTATCTAATCAAATCATCGATTTCATATCTCTTTTGAGCTTTATCATGTCAGAGCCAACATGTCTCTCAATCTTGTTCAATTACCTGGCAATAATTTGGGAATCTTCATATTCCCCATCCTTAGACCAGAGATAATCCAAACACATAAAGAAGAGAAATCTTTCAAAAAAACAAAAAACAAGAATGAATCTTTGCAAATCTAGTGTCAACCTTCCATCTTCTTGAGGTTCGATACCAATATTAACTGTGTTTTGCTTAACACTTTGTACCATCTAGTGTCAAATACAAAATTCAGAAAGAACTTAATAATACTGACATATATATTACAGTACGAAAATCCAAAAGAAATCTATCAAAACATATTGAGAATATCAGACTATTCGAATCACCATTACATCTCTCGCATACAAGCATTTATAAGAAAATTTTATGTTACTTGCATTCACTCTATGAAAAAAATGATGTAATTCTGTAGATGGATAGTTTACAAGGCATAAGCCTACTTTGTGTAACACATGTAGGCAAATTATTGGATCTTCAACACTTGAAAATGGCAGAGCATTTAATTACATAAGTTCACATTAATAGGTTTTGGATGTAAATTAAACACAAGGACTTATCTCTCACGGATTCAGTCAAGTTTCCATACTCTTTGAACTCATAATCCTCCCGCTTGAAATTAGATGGCACCTTCCCTTCACTGTAGCAACGACTGCAGAGGTTGAAATTATACCGTGTCTCCTTAAATATAGACCCTACGATTGGATACTGACACATAAAACAGGTACGCCGGCCATGGCGAATCCGATCACCAGCTTCGAGCTTCACCAATGTGTCCAATATGCCAAAACCCCTGTCTGGATCATCAAACATCTCGACGAACTCACGGAAAGAGATCCTTGAGACATCAGGCATGCCATGCACTGCAATCATATCACTAGAATCATGTGAAGGGATATAAACAGCCCTCAGCAGCTTAATATAAGCAACTGCATCACATCTTCTGATTTCGGCCCTGTCCTCATTGTTAGGCCGCCATAAAAGTGCATCAAAGGCCACTCTTTTCCGCTTGCCGGCAGGCCCCGAGCAGATCGGAGCGAGAACAGCAAAGAACATGCCCAAATCCACCCGGGCAGAGGCGGAAGCAACCATGACGGAGAGAACCTTCTCATTGATTGCTTTGAACGCCTCTTCGAACATCTCACCTTTGAGAAAATGAAGCGTCTTGTGGACAATTCTTTCCAAGGCAACCCTGTGAATAGATTTGTCAGGAGCACCGCTACCAGAATAAGATATAGGGACATCATTCTGATTCAATTCCTTCTTCAAAAGATCCACATTGCAGCAGCTTAACCTTGTGAGCTTTTGGAAGGCTCTGATTTCCAGTGCATCAGCCAAATCCTGTCTCACCACAGACTCCAACCCCAACATCCTGAACTTGGAAGGATCCACCAAGAGAAAAGACTCATCTCCATTCCCATCAGGCAGTGGCTTCTTCTTCTTCTTCTTGTTCTTCTTCTTCAGCTTCTTGAGGTGGGCAATGGCATCATAGAGCTCCACCTCTTTGTCATCTTGAAGGCCTCCTTAAGTGCCTTTCTGGCCTCCTCAGCCTCCCCAGCCCCTAGCAGTGACACCGCCTTGTTCAGCTGCGCCTGCCAGTGGTTGGGGCAAATCGTCAGCACCCTGGTGTACATCTCCGTGGCTCTCGCAAACCTCCCCGAATCCATAAACAATCCTCCAAGATTATACAATGCATCCACATGCCCGGGCTTCAAATCAATGGCCTTCTGGAACTCCTGCACCGCCCTCTCGTCCTCCCCCAATGCATGCAGGACCGAGCCGAGATCGCAGCGGCGTCGGCGTAGTCCGGCCTCAACAAGACCGCCTCCTCCAACGCCTTCTTGGCATCCTGGTACTCGCCGACGCCGAAAAGAGCGCTGCCAAGGAGCTTCAGAGCTCTGAAATGGGTGGGGCAGAGAATGGCCGCCTCTCGGTAGTGCTCGCAAGCACCAAGGAGCATTCCCTCCCTTCCATGGAAACGCCAAGATTGACGTGGATCTGGGGGAGGAGATGTGCCCATCGGTCCACCCCGGCCTCGGCGGCCTCGAGAGCGAGCAAGAATTCCCCTCTAGCCTCCCCGTGCTTACGGAGGGCGCAGAGGGAGTTCCCAGCGTGGAAGTGGGAGCGGGCGTCGGTTGGCTGCAGCTCGCTGGCACGGTGGAAGCTGGCGAGAGCTTCCTGGTATAGCTGCTGCTCGTAGAGTGCTCGACCAATGGCCATGTGGCCGTCGAACGCCTCCTCCTGTAATACAGCAGTGTCGGCGCGGCCGCGGAGAGCGGCAAGCTCCTTGAGGAAGAGGACATAGTGGGGCCCGCTCTCGTCCCAGAGCACCGGCCTCTCGGTGGAGTCGCCGGAGCCGAGATCCCGGGACCACCCGGAGTCCGAGAAGCTAGTAAAGCTATTCCTATCCTTGTGCATTTGTTTCGAGCGGAGGCGTTTGATGAGGATCTCGAGGTCGTCGAGGATGGCGGAAGTGGACTCAGAGACAACGCGGTGGTTGGGGTCGGGGAGGCGGCGGCAGAGGAGGAGGAGGAGGGGGCATGGAAGGAGAGGGCTTGGAAGTCGCGATCGACGTCGCTGGTGCCGTCGTCGTAGGTGCGTCGGAGGCCGTCGAGGGTAAGGCCGGAGCCGGGAATGGTGAAGTCGGCGTAGGTGCGGAAGACCTCGTCGAGGATGGCGCTTAGCTGCTCGTCGGTGAACTTGACGTGGGGTTGACGGCGGCCACGAGGTTGGCCATCTCCTCCCGGTCGAGCCCGCCGTCGCCGTTGACGTCGAACTGCTCGAAGATTTGCCTCGCCTTCTCGGTTCGAGACAAATCCATCCTCCCCCCCTCTATCTCTCTTCCGTCCCTGGCTCACATTCTGCTTTATTTTAGAAACGTGAAGATAATGGCGAGAGAAGGGAGGGACGGACGAAGAGGTGAAAGAAACTGAAGAGATTACTATTGTTGGGGGAAGTGAGCTGGCGTTAAGGTCAAAGAAGCGGGGAGAGGAGGTTTGGTGTTCGGTTTGGAACATCATTTCTTGGGTACCAAGCTGTGGTTAACGGGTATTATTTAGTGGCGAGTTTGTTGTACGGCTGCGATTTTAGTGAATGGTGTTATGCTGTTTAGCCCGGTTCAGGAAGTCAGTTCACATGGAAAGTTTTAACGGTCATCTTTGTCCGTTCCAACAGGGATGTCTTGCTGTTGTGATGGAGGCATCTTTTTTGGCTTTCCTATATTTTAGCCCAAAGCTGGCTGGGAAACGAGTGGGTAAGGGAACGAGGAGAGCGAAACGGCTAAAGGGTTCGGAGAAACGGATTGCATTGTAATTTGGACTTTGGAGCGCCGGTAAAAAAAGAAGGTAAAATAGGACGGGATTTGAGGACGACAGGTGTCGAAATTGTGAGAGAGATGATAAACAGGGAAAGCAGATGGACGGAGGAGATTGGATACACCAGTGCTGTCAGAAGTGTTCCGCTTGGTGGCCTCGGCTTCACAAATTTCGCGTCGTTCGTACGGCCTGGGTGGCTCCGCCTGTTCTCCCGTGGGCCTTTTTTGTGTCCGGCTGACCACCTCGCGTAAATTTTGTCGTTCGGCCTCGCCGACAGGAGCAACGTCAAGGTTTTGTCTGACATGACTCGTTCAAGATGGTAAAAAATATGAATCTCAACTGTAAAATCTGAGAATTACTGCCGTTCTCTGAATTTTAATATTTAAGAATAAATATCAAGGACCATAGGTAATTAGGATATTTTGATTTTTTTAAAAAAATAACGAATAGACCATGAAGAATAATTACATGGCCTCTCTGACTAAATTTGGCTTATGTGGGCTACGTGTGTGATAGATGGAATAGGGATGGTAACGGTCGGACATGAGTTATAACGGTCAATGTCTATGCAGATTTTATAATTAAAAATTTTATATTTATATCTATTCTATATTTATTTAAATTAAATTGAATAAAATTAAATAATAAAAATTTAAATTAGATCGAATATATAAAAGAGATCGGATCAGAACATGTAAAATATTTTCATATAAATATTATAAATAATTATAATTTTAAAATAATTTAGATTAAAATTATATTAGGATGAATTCGAAACGGGATATATCATTATTTATATTTAATTAATATATTTGAATATTATTTTTAAAAGTCGTATTCATTCTGAATTTGTTTTGAGTTGGATAAAATTTAGCCTATTCAAATCGGACCGTACTGAATATAAAATTATTATAAAATTATCATCTCTGGTC
Source organism: Elaeis oleifera (assembly GCA_000441515.1). NCBI lineage: Eukaryota > Viridiplantae > Streptophyta > Magnoliopsida > Arecales > Arecaceae > Elaeis > Elaeis oleifera. The sequence goes on from KE504844.1 coordinate 439,480, forward strand.
ATGAAAATCCCTGTGCCATGAGCATCATCTTACTACTACGCAATGCGGCAACCATATATCGCAGCCGGTCGATATCTCGAGGGCTTTGGCCCATTTTACTACCAAAGTTGGTCTACACCGTCGCAGTTGGGCCTTTGGTTATGCTTGGATTGAGTGGAATATAGAAGTAGGTCTAAATATATTTAGGATTTCTCTGGGGCAGAAAGCCTGATATGCCCATTAGGCATATTCATACTATATCAGAAAATGAGAGTCCGAAGTTTTTTTGTCCAATTTTCTTCTTATAATTCTATTCTCATAATTTATCAAATCTTAGTACATCTCAGGAGCATGTTGATGTATTCTTTTCTTAAAGATTTTCTTTTCAGGGTAGATATATACTCTTTAAAGGATACGAGTCCCTCTTATTTCAACCTCAGATATCACATCTCTCTCTCTCTC
>KE504844.1:452308-464508 GCA_000441515.1 Elaeis oleifera
ATATATATATATATATATGTGTGGTATAAAAGAAATGTTCTTTAACAAATAATTATGGTTACTATTTTTGGGAAAGGATTTATAAGTTGCATTTCATTGGCTCTGTTTTCTTGTTTAATATATTCCTATCTAGTTTCCTTTTTTAGGATCAATTTTATATGAAGGATGGAATGGATCATCCAGGCTGTTTAAGATTTAGATTTGTTTAGATATTCCTATAGAACCAGGCTGAATACATGATTCATATAGATTGGATCATCTATTTTAACATGTCCTATATCAATGAAACAACTGTATCCTACCCAAATTCGTAGGGGGAAAAAAAAAATCTCCTGCAGCCTAAAGGTTAGGATCCACATTGAGATCAGACAAGCTCTTAGGAAATGTAAGTTATATAGGCCGATAGATTTGATTTCAATTTGATTTTCGATCTAATCATATGAGAGTATCCAAACAAATCCTTAGCAAGAAGTATAAGGTAGATAAACAAAATAATAAAAGTTTTGAGGTCCTTTTCTCCCATTGTTAGATCCTCACCTTTTTTTTTTTGGATATATAAGCAAATAATATTGTAGCTCTAGATTGTTCATCATATACATAAGGCAAAGTTTAAGAGAGTATATACGTAAGACTAAGGCTTTTTTTTCCCTCAAGAAAGAAAAGGCTAATTACAACAGTTTCGAAGACCTCCTCTAAGTTTGATATATGGGATATGCTTGGGTATCCGAAATTAATCTAACCATCCAGCTTGTATTAAAGTATACCATATAATCTGTGTGTGTGTGTGCACGTGTGTGTCTTTTTTTTTCCTCCCTCTCTCCTTGGAAGTCGGCAATCTCTAACGTTCGGAGTGGCTCTCTTACCTTTCACAATCCTAGTTCTTTCATAACAAAACACATCAGAAATAATCTAGCCATTCTAAAGGCAGCAGCTAGGCAAGAGAACTCTCTAAGCTGATTTTCCTGACACACTCTTTCTGACCTCAGTTTCAGCAAAAGAGCATGGCCGCGAAGAGTTCATAACTAAATGGAAGCACTCAACTTGAGGATGAGAACTGCAGAAAATGAATCATTAAGATCATTAATTCTCTTTCCAGCGATAGCAAAGCTGGATCCATGTACTTCTCCAACTAGAGTGGGTGAATGAGCTAGGAGAAGCTTGAAATCCCTAATCTTGGAGATTTTGGTGGCGGCGAAAATTTACCATCTCAAATGAATCCAAAGCATCCCAAAAGTATGGAGTGGGATGTGATTCCCGAGTTTCTTTTTCACCTTGCTACTTTCTTCCCCACTTTGCTTGTAAATCCACCCATATGGGAGATATCATAAACAATAGGTTAGCATTTAGATGGAGTCTAATCTGTAACGATCGAAGACCTCATCCAGAAAAGGCTAACTAGATTTCTAACTCTGATGTAGGACTAAACACACGCCAGTACTAGTTCTCGCATACTTCTATTTTTCTATTATCATCGTCAGTCTAAGAATCGAAATCCAATCACAAACAAATAGATTGATCCATGATCAATCTCGAAAGGATGCTACAGTAACCATCAGTCCACACAGATTATAGACTGGATCTACTTTACTATTATTTATAAAGATCCAAGATCTTATCCAAAAGACTAATCAAAATATTATTTTGGATTACCTAGCCATGCATGACTACATAAAATTTCCTCCCGCACAAGTACATACTAATACAGACTCCCAGAAGAGCATGGGAGGAGCCTCCCCACCTTTCTGTTGTGTCTATCTTTATTTCGCTTGGAGTTTCCCATCCATACGGGATACAGTATATCGTAAGCCAGTAAGATGACATCTGAACAGGTCCTAACTCCTAAAGTTGCAATGCACCTAGATTATTGGGTCTTGAATGATGCTCCACCCTCACCTCATGCTCGGTGTTTCAGCCTTAAAAAATCATGATCCAGGCCTAACCCTAAGACTCAAGTTATTCTTATGAATAATCAGGTAAGGAGATAGGCCAGAGATCATTCAAGATTGTTCCTCCAGCAACTGCAAGACTGTTAGTCCACTTAGCAATGTAACTATCACTCCAGTGTTACTTACTGTCACGCCTCTGATCCGAGATCGTGAGCCGAAGATCATGACAACCGCCACATACTTATAAAAACTCTTCCCATAAGCAAGGCATTTCAAAACAAATATCAAACAACATAGTGGTATTAATTAAATACTAAAATTCAAAATTTAGATTTATTAACCAGCTCAAATGATATCCAAATTCAAGTGTCTTACATCAAATAAAGTTCCACTAAAAATGATAAAAATAGATCTAAGTTCAATGAAGATGATAGTGTAAAGTCTCACCTCTAAAAAATTCTCTCCTAATAATGTCCACATTCGTAATCAATTATCTAAATTTAAAGAATAAAAGAGAGAGGTGATGAGCTTGATAGCCCAATAAGTAATGAATATTTTAATTAGATATTTCAGATATTATCATAGATACGATATTCGAAAATAAATGCCATGAATAATTTATGAACATATTCTATGCAAATCAAATCCTTTCAAATATATATATATATAATCATAAATCCGATTCAAAATAAATACATATAACTCAACAGTCTTTGACTATGACCATACTTATCTCTATGATGGGAACGAAATAATAAGCTCAATCAGAGTGCCAACATATAACCCTCTTTGGCAAGATCAAAAATTAACGCACCATATCCATTGGCAGAAACAAAATAATGCACAATCTCCATTGATTAAATCAAAATCAATGTATAACCTCCATTGGCAGGGTCAAAACCAATGTATAACCCTCATTAGTAGGGTCAAAAACCAACGTATGACTCCCATTGGTAGGATCAGAATAAAGTCAAGCTGAGAGCATAAAATCTGATCCATCTCAAACACTTTTGTAAAATAACATATATATTTCATAATTCCACTAAGCATATATATGATCAATAAATCATCTTATTTCAAAAATTATTTTTCATTCAAGATATAATTTCATAAATTATGCATAAATCAATGACTGATTATTTACTTCTTAAATAAATTATGAAATATCTCAAAAAGATGGTTCATTACTTACCTCTGCAGAATACTGAACGAACAGACTCAAGCAATCCTGAAAGCATCTTTCAGACCTATTATTCAAACTATATTCTTCTATCAGTCTTAAGTCAAAATCAATATAAACCTTAAGTTCCGATACTCTCACAAGGCTGACAAAAGTGGTAACATCCAACATCCCGATCAGTCCAATTAGGATAGTTTTATTAGATCATGATCAAAATAGAAAGCAGATGGGTCAATCGAGACAAAACGATGATCAAATCTATTAATGCCCAACAAAAGCCAAAGTGGAGATCGGTACCTGATTGGCATCCAAGGATCAATTTGATCAAGTTGCTTCATCTAATCAGAATCACTTGAAATATAATATTTTGATAGAGATCAACAAGGACCAGATCTTGCAATACTCAATAAAAGCTCAAATGACGTAGGCATGTTGCCCAATTGATAAAACGGTTCAAAACCCCCTACTGAAATCAACTTGGATTCAAACCAACAGAATGGATTCGCTAAGCTCATAAATCACATAGAGAGAGAATATCAGAGGAAAAGAATAAGAAGATGGATCATAGTTAATCAAGTGATATTGTCCGATAATCCGATCGATTTAATCAAAATGATTTAATTAAATCATAATTGAATTAGTGTACAGATAGTTCATTAAAAATCATGGATGATCAAATCGAGAAATACTCGGTCTGATCAAGATGGGTACTGATATGCTGCCCAATGATCGTGGATCAAAACTCTCTTTACTGATATCGGATCAGAATCATTAAAAGAAGTCCCTTCACTGCCTAATCTTGAAAGATGACTTCTAGGGAGAGAAATCCATCAAGAGAGAGAAAATAAATTTTTTTTAGAAAGAGAAAATAGTAGGGATGTATGTGAAAAGAGAGAAGGAAAAGAGAGAAGAGAGAGATTATTCTTTTTTTCTTTTTTTTTTTCTTCACAGAAGAGAGGACCCGCATCCTCTTCTTCTTCCTCTCTTCTTTCATGGAACAGGAGATCCTTTGATCCCCTTAGTTCCTGACATATAGGAGTCCCCCAGCCGATCAGTGGCATCCATAGTTGGAAGGATAGACCTTGGCAGCGACCCGTGACTGGTGGTGGCAACCAATGCAGAAAACCAAATGAAGCAGGATAAAATAGGGGATCCGAAATCAAATATTTTAGAAGATTTTGGCAGCAAATTCAGCAAAATTCAAGCCTAAAACCTATGGAAGAATGAAGGGTGGAAGAATGAAGGGAAGATGACTAAAAGATTTATCTGATTTTTGGATGGGATTTGATCTTGTTCTTAATGGCCAAAACAAAATAATCCATCGAAAAATAGAAATAAAAGAGAGAAAATAGAAGGATTAAACGGTGATTTTGGTGAGAAAAATTAAGAGATTGAGGCCTTTAAATAGACCTCTAATAGAGAGGATTTAGAGTTTGACTTGAGCTCTATTTCCTAATAGTTTTATGATTAGATCTTTAGTCGGAGAAGAACTCCTTCAGAAGTTCTTCCGTGAAATTCGCAGCTCTCCCACGTATTTTCAGCATGTGCACGTGCTGGCTATCTCTCTCTCTTTTTTTGTGAGTTTTCTTTTGGTGCTTTAAGATTTGTGCTTTACGTGGAGTGGGGGCATTACAGTTACCATAACTTCTACTCATCCACAAGAATCACACCTATTTGCAACTGAGAACCATTCGCTAAGATAACTTCTTGATAGTGGGATACGAGAAGATAAAAGCCTTGGAGGACTTCCCAAGCTGGGGAGCATTTAGAAGTATCCAAATAGTTGAGTAGGTTGCTCGATAACTAGGGAATACCAGAAAATACTGTTCACACTCCAGTGTCCCCAAGTACAAAACCCTTCTAACAACCCCACTTAAATTTAAAAGACTACAATTTGGAAAGACCCATTTCCTTACCATTTTCCAACCATAGTTAATGGTGCAAACTGCCATCATTGATTCCGAAATGATCTAGCCAGATCGTTTCATAGCAGTTTCATTAATCACTTTATTCTGAAAGGTCAGATCTACCTCTTCTGCCATAAATATCTCTATATTCTGTTGAATAGAATTTGACAGTAAATCTGAATCTATTCAAAAACTCCTTTTCTTCGATGCCAATCTTGATTTGTACAAAAATTCAGAAACTATGACACTAGCGAAACTTGAAAGACCCAAATGCAACATGTTAAAAGCCGAGGTTTTTCACCTGCTAGAAGTCGGAATCCACCGTACCGTTACAGCAATGCATCATATTCTTAGGGAAGACAAAATAATCAGATTGTTTGACATGAAATATGGATCGCTTTTTCTGTTTAATAAGACTGGCCTTGGTTAATGGCAAATTCCATGAGCCAAGCCAAGTAGTTAATGAGGATCTTACCTACCCATAATGCTTCCAAATAATGGTCTATTTTAAGACGTCACACAAAAAGGATTCATGATATGATTCCAGAAAATTTCATCAGAAAAAGACATGATTCCAGGAAAAACCTCAAACCATCTCTCACCAGAGTTTGAATTAGTTTGATTATCATATTCCGGCAACACAACAACAAAAGTATTGCTGCTCCTCTCCAATTGGATCGAAGTGGACGAAGCGGTTAGAATAACTTGGCTGAACAACTCGAATCGAGGGCTGCATGTCGCTGGAGCAGGCAGGAGCTGGTCGGATCCGAGGATCTGCAAAAAAAAATCCGCATGCCAAAAATAAAATAGAAATTCTCCAACAAGAAACCCTCTGACAATTGAATCAGTGACAGTCGGAGAGAAAAAATAGTCAAGAAAGAAAATGCGAACGAGAGTCCACAGTTAAGAGCGAAGAAGAAGAATCTATCTATCTTTCTCTGTCTCCTTTTTTTGCGGGAGAGCCTGCCAGACCATTAATTTCCGTCGGTGTCAGAATCATAACTGTAAGAGCCATAATGGACACCACTGAAGTCAAAGTAGAGACCACCAAAATTAGAAAGTAGATGTCAATAGACTGCCACGAGACCTATCACCCACGTTTGGAGGGATCGTGAGTCCATACAGCAAAATACCGACCTAATGAGATCTATTCGCTACGTACTCCTAAGAGCATCTACTCTGAAAGACGATTTATAAAGAATCTAGACGGAAGTGGTATGAAATCGATGAAATCCAACAACGTAAGCATCATCGCGTTACTGATCTCGTGCGATGATCAGCTAGGTACCAATATCTGTGATATTGTACGGATCACATGATGCCACATGTCCATCATGCCTTCAAAATTTGGACACATCGGCAAATGACCAAATATAGTATCACAAAAAGCACCAAACTTTTTGAGGTGTTTTGATGGATTCACTTGATCATGTTTGGTAGAAATACTGCAGCTTATTTCATTTCCCCAGTTTAAGAATATCCAGAAAAAGGATCACGCAAATACAGAATGTCTTGCTGTCCTGACATGCGTCATGTGGCAAACATAAGCAGACCCTGCAACATCTTGCAGAGTTTTAAATTTTTAATCTTATGCTATGGGTTATTATTTGCAATCCACTAGCACAAGACCAATTTATTAGTATTACCATGCATATTCAACTTAACAGCATAAAAAGAAATAACTTTCGAATATACCTGATGGTCATATAAAAAATAAAATAAAAAATGACATATGATACAGAAACAAACATGGCACTTGAGGCTTCTGATCATCTCCAATTCCCATCTTGTCAAACTTAACAGCACTTCACCTAACCTAAACAAAAGCAAAAGTTTTGCTGTTACCAAAGATAAAATAAATAAATAAAGTAAACAAATAAATCCAATGTATGGGAATATTTGATCTTATTTAAGTCAATCAGTAAATTACAACAAAATAAGCACCACATAATTCTTAGGGGAATTAGCTGGGATTGCCAGAGAAGTTGGTCATTCCAGTTAGAAGTAGAAGTCCAAAATTCCTTGTGCAATTAGAGATAGGAAGTTTTGAAGAAATTTGTCTGATTACAAATATGTTGCTTAAAAGCTCAATGGTAACGATTTAATTGTTACATTCTCAAGATAGAGAATGATTTAGGTCATTTGCATGGTAGGAATTTCCATTTCCATGTCAGGCCAAAGTGTATTGCATGGTCGACTTGAGATTTGTGTTTGGTCCATGGTGCAGATAAGGTGTCCAGTGGTAAGTTTATTTAACTCAGGCTTGCTGTGAAATAAAGATCACTACATAGCTGATTTAAACAACTCCAAAGTGAACAATGTGTTATGTAAGCAGATTGCAGGACATCTGTATATGCACCAAGAAATCTCAAGCCCTTCCAAGTTTTCCATAACTGGGTTCATCATAGTGAGTGCATTTATGTCCTTAACAATCAAAGGATCTTAGTTGTTGAGCAAATTGCTCTCAAGTGCATGTTGATAATGGTGTGACAGAGATCTTGGTGTTGTTAAAAAAAAAAATGTTCCACATTGTTTCTTGCACGATGTAAATCAGTTTAAATCCCTTCCCAGCCATCTGACTACGAGAGACATCACTCTGTGGACCTAGTCATTTTTATATCCCAGTGTAGGAAAGAATTTGAGTGTATTTGTAATCATTTAAGGCAAACTATCTATAACATTGTTGTTTCTCACTTTTGTGGATCCACAACTCTACCTTGTCACCTGAAATATGGTGAAACTCGAGAACCCTGAAAACTGGCGCTACTTCTAACAAGAATAAGAAAGAGGGAAAAAGAACAAACGGGGAAGAATAGAGTGAAACTGCATCATGAGAATTGAACTTACTCAAACTTTGAGAAGGGAATAGATAATTGATGGGAAAACTGCGCGGCACTAGAAAGCATGACAGGTGAAGCATCCACTCAATGAACTGATTTGGCCAGTTTTGGGAAGTACGAGACCCTCTTTGTAGGCCTCACTATGTGGCTTGCTTGGCTCGCAGTCGCTGCACTCCGCATCTCTTGTGCTTTTCTCTGAGCTGATCTAAGCTTGTTCAAATCTTCTCCATTGACGAAGATCTCTTCTTTCTAGTTTCATCTGGAAAGAACACTCAAAATAACTAAATTAGGCCCCAGATACAGGTTTCTTTCTAGCCTTGTATTGGCCGATAACCACAAACATAAGCAATACAAAACTACAGTTGAAAAGATATAAGAACATCGATAATATATTACAACCTATAATGCATTTTACCCAAAATTAGATGCATCAAATTTGCTAGATCAATAGCATGGTAATAAGATGATAAATCATGCAGGTTGAGTGAAGCACCTCCAGTTTCCTGATCGCTGCCTCAGCTTTTGCTTTCTGCAAATTCTCCCATGCTGTGATCTTAGCTTCCTCTCTCTTGTACCTTTTAAAAGTATGTAGTAGGTCAAATTTAGACATCAAAATAAAAATATTGAAGTTTATCAACAGCATTTCAATAGCTCAGAGGTAGCACTACCAATAACCCCTAAGTAGGAACTACGACAAACAAAAATTGATGAAGAATACAGGAATAAGTGTAGTCAAAGAGGCCTTCTATAGACGATATTTCTTGAACATCTTTAGTTGAAGAGGTTGACTATCTTTAATTGAGAAATAAGTTTAAAGAGATCTGCTAATAATGTTGCTTCAATTAAAAATATTAGAAGAGAATTTTGCAGATAGATCACTTTTGCACATAGATGCTTTAATAATAAAAGGGGTAAGATGATCGGGTAATACAAGACACTTCATTCTCTTGCTTGGTACCATCCAGACTGCAGTTTCTGTTTAGGTTTCTACTTTCCTTCCAAATAACAGGTATGCACAAGCTCATTTGTAGTCAAGAACTGCATCCTTGTTCTGCATAGGTTGCCCAGTCTTATATAAACCAATGCAAGCTGTTCCTAAGGAGTAATTCAGTGAATCTGCTAATTCAAATATCAAGTGTGCCCACAAATTCAACAGAAACTAAGCGGCACCAATAACATGCAAAGAAGGTTCATTTACATTACCATGGCTGATCTTTGCAATAGCATAATGCAAAAGCAGAATAATAATCTTACTTTGATATGGATTTTCCTGTATCTGCAACTTCCCAGGACTTAGCCTCCGCTGTCTTCTTCTTCTTCCATTCTATGATGTTTGTTGAACGCCTATCAGAGCCACGGGCTATGTGTTTCTTGGACCACCTAGTGACAGTTACTCGATCATCTACCTGTACATCTCTTACCTCCAACTTTGATAGATGGCTTTCCAGCTCTTGAATGGGATGGGCAGATTGCGGAGATGGGAAAGAAATGCCTCTTCTTTGGAGAAGTGGAGGTACTTCCTTCAGGGCTCATTTGAGTCGCGACGTCCTTCCTCAAAAATACAGGAGAAATCATGGTGGCTGCTTCTCTGGTGCTTTCAAGTTTCACATCTACATACAAATCCAAAGATAATTAGATATGATCAGGAACTTATTTAAATGTTACACGAGCAAGAGAGTTAAAAAATTAACCTGCACTCAATACAGCACAAAATAGAACTGGTTACTCAGGTATCAAATGGCCATCCAACATAATGCAATATTTGCTACTAATCAAATGTTTTGCGGCTCAATTATTTGAAGCAGGAATAGATTTAAATACAGGTACAGAGAAGTTCGTAGATCAATCACAACAAAAAAAAAAAAAGGAATAACAAATGCTTGGGAAACAGGTGCAAGGATGAGTTTGCAGAAAGATTACAAAGCAGGTGCTACCACCCTAATAAAGTGTCCCTCCATTATGTCATGTGATCTATTTCATATGCAGCAATCAAATTGCATGCACTGAATATAATTATGCAGTTATTAATAATTACATCTTACAGAGCAAAACCAATAAATTACTGCACATGCTCTGGTTAAGAGCAATATAGACTTACATCAATGATCAACACTAAGCTCATATCTTTTTGCACTAATTATCAATAAAATTACTGCAAATGTTCAGGAAGATACATCATTATTTATATGTATTGGCGGACGATACAGTGTTATCGATAAAATGAGAAGTACATTAAATATTAAATTGGACTTGTGGGGGGAAATGTTGGAGGATTTAGGCTTAGACATTAGTAAATAAAGACAAAGTATGTTAAAGAAAATTTAGTGAGAACCAAAAATGAAGATCTGATATCAATTAACATTAACAGCCTAAAGATACCGTAAAGTAAACATTTCATTATGAACAAGCTATTATTCAAATAGTGGGAAGATAGATTAAGATATATATTAGAGTTGGAGCTAACTGGATGAAGCGGAGAGGTGCATTTAGAATATTATATGGAGGCACATATCCTAGAGAATTAAGAAAATTTTATAAAACTATTCTAAGGTCTACACGAGGTTTGCCATACCACCCCATATACTGCCCAGTACGGAGAGTGCCGTACCATACGATGTCCCATACCAACATTACGGTACCATATCGAACCGTATACCAACACTATAATAGGATTTTACTAGTATGGGGTCCAGTACCAATACAACGAACCTTAATCTACGATGTTTTATAGCTCAAAGTGATGGACAATAAGAAAAACATATATAAAAGCAAGTTTGATGTAGCAGAAATGAGAATATTAAGACAGATGTGTGGTAAAATAGAAAGGATAAAGTAAGAAATAAATATATTAGAAGAGCTGTAGAACTTGTACAAATTAATGACAAAGGGATGGAAAATCGATTGATTTGATATGGATATGTACAATGGAGACCTAAAAAGGCTCCACTAAGAGATACATTGGTTTGTGTTGAAGGTCGTAAAAAATTGAGATAAAGTTGCAAGGCAACATTAAAGCTGGCCCTAAATAACATGAACTTAAATAGGAATACTAGGCAAATGACGATCTATAAAACTGACTTCAAATAATTGGGAAAAGGCTAGATAGCTATGGGTATGTTAGTATATACAATTGTACTTATAATATGAATCCAACAAGAATATTGGCCCGCACCTTCAGAACTTGTACAAGATGCTAGATATTGCCTTTGCTGCAAGCAATGGCCACAAGGATGGCCTCATCATGCTTGACCACAGAACAGTTTAAGGAGTGTTCTGCAGTGCAGTAAATGCCTGAGAAATTAGAAAACCCAAATTTCAATATCTTTAACAAATATTTATTCTGTAACATTTAGTTCCTTATACATTCCCTATGACTATGAGAGATCAAAGCCCTACTGAAGATTTGGCCGCCCTTATGACATAAATTGGATGTGGTTTACATTCTATATCTTAGGCGATAGGTAAAGAAAATAACATTTCAATGCAACCTAATCCTTCCAGTTATATGTTTGATTACCATTTACTGAGTAACCTCTCAAATTTTATAACAAAACAAGATGTCAGTATGCATTTAATCCACCAAAATCATAGAAACTTAACACTTCTTTCATCAGAACATGGTTTCAGAAAAAGATTAAAAGCAAGAACTTTTTATGAAGAGGCCATGCATTTTCATCATCCTCATCTCAATTTACATATCAGTTAAAAATGTTATAACTGCATATGTTTTCCCAATAGACCCAAGAAATCCTAGAGTTTTCTTTGTCTGTATTGCATATAATGTCGATGTGCAGCTAATGTACTGAGTGCACTTAATCCAGTCTTATGATGCTGCTGTTATTTTTAAGTTGAGCATACTTAAATCCACATGATTTCATTCTATGGTTGCTGATTGGTTAGTAAAGGTAAGGCTAGTTGATAGTTACAAATGTCTCATACACTACAGGAATGCTTTTAACCCTGCACAAGCCATTTCTAAGTTGGATAAGTAGATTAAGCTAATGTAAGAATTCATAATGAAAAGTATCACGATTGTACAGGAGTTTATTGTCTCCATAGTGACAATTTAATTTACACTAGATAGTTAATTTGGCAACTAAACTTAGTAGAAGAACCATAAGGACATGACACCATAATCTAATCAAATATATCTCTTAATGATAACATTAAAACGATCGGATTGGTATGCCATATAAGTCTAATACAATCAGAAGAACTTAGATGCAATTCCAGGACCATTCCACTTGCCAAATTCTTCTTGAACACATTTCACATCAGCCTAGAAAGTCAATAAAAAGTTTCACAAAGGTGCATTATTGCACTCTGTTAATATAACAGTGACCCTCTAGATCACCTGCAAAAATAAATCTGAACTCTAATGCATTAC
>KE504844.1:501181-513269 GCA_000441515.1 Elaeis oleifera
CATATATATATATATATATATATTAAATTAGAAGTATAGAAGTTTCTGATATGATTTCTTTAAAAATTTGTTCCGCAGATTGGTGACTTTGGTGGTAGAAATTTTTGTTGAACCACAAGTGAAAGTTTGCATAAACTTAAAGATAAACTTTGACCTTTTTTCAATAAAGTAAAATCCACTTCTGCTGCCTTCATTTAGTTTTGGTTTCATGGAAGGTGACCCTTAAATAGAATATAGAAAGACTCTGGCCTGCTTTGGCCACATTGCTCCACACTAAGCTAAACTTAAAATAGAATTATAAGGACTTATTTGATTGATGGAAATAGGAAGAGAAAAATGTGGTCAATAGAAAAATGAAGCAACAAATTTATAAAGGAGAAAAATTGGAAGTGGGATTTTCATGGAAATAACTTCTTATATTTGATGGAAAAGAAACATCCATATGTGAGTTGGATTTTTGGCTTTTTGGCTTTTTGGAATTTATTTTTTTAAAAATATCTTTAAAATCATGAATAGAATGTGATAATTTTTTATTTATTAAGAAGATAATAAATATTTATAATTTTTTTAAAAAATAAATGCTCAATCAAATGTGAAGTATTTTAGAATGTACCATTTTTTCATAGCCAATCAAATATGTCAAAACTACTCCTTTAGACATCATTTTTTTTGAATCAATTTTTAGAAAAACATTTCAATAAACAAAATTTCTTTCAATCAATCAAACAAGTTTTAAATCTCATGTTATATGTTGCATCACGGTAAACTCCAATAATACTTATCTTAGTAACTTAAAATCTTTATCGAAAAAAATGCTAACCAATTTGATATAGACCCGTTGGATTTGTGCTGGATAACCTTATCACAATATTATATGTAATTAGTTAATTTAAAAAATTATTGGAAGCAAGATACATAAATGCCATATCCATATAGATTATAACCGAAGAATTTGTTGACCCAGTAAGGCAAAGAACTCATTACAATAAACTCTTATTGTAGACAAACATGATCTTGATTATAGGCTTCAAGAAAGGTCTCGTGTGTGTTGCGTGTGGTAGCGGGTGGAGATTTATTCAAGTCTATAGCATGCACGTGCATTTTACTAGTCAAGAAATGAGCCAAGCATCCGTGCTTTGGACTCCACCGAGCTCATCAGCCAAAAGATAGGTCCAGGTCGCACCAAACACTTGCCTTCCAATCACCGTAAGGTAAGCACCGACCAAGCATTAAGTCATCTCAAACAAAGTCCTGTCAACTACTTGGAAGGAGGTTCTTGGCAGCCCCCGCCCACTAAAAAAAGAAAAGGGACGGGCTAGAGTGGATCTAACAACGGGGTTCGGATCTGTTTAAGTAATATTTATATTTATTAAAAAATATGTATATGAATAGATAATTATCTAATTAATTGATATGATTTAAAATAATATGAATGCAAATTTCTACATCGAATTAATATCTATATTTATATTTTATATTTATTAATAAATAATATGGTTATGGATCCAGTTTCAGGTCCGCTTACGGTTTTTCCGTCCGTTAAAAACTGCCCTGCGGATGGCCATCCGCGCGTTCCCTACCCTGCCTCCGGGTGCGAATAAAAGCCTGGGTGGAAATCCGATCATCCAACAAGTTTGTCGGGACGCCATACGGACGGCCAGGATCGTTCCATATAGCGTGCTCCCATTGGTGGGGCCGTCACATCACGAGGGCTCGCGCTCTCTAAACCCGCCACGTCTCGGTGCTCCGGTTCCACGCCCCCATTATTCTATTGTCACTCGGGCACTGGCCTCCCCCATAAATCGCGGCCCTCTCGCCCGACACCTGGCCTTCCCCGTGCCGCGATCGATCCGCAGCATTACGGAAGCCAAGGCAGCGCAGAGGGACGCCCCAACTAAACCCGAAACAAACAGGTCTCTCTCTCTCGATTCCTATAGGTATAGGGAACATGAAATCTTCGATATTTTTAGTAGGAAATTAGTGATTCTTACTATCTATGGCGAAGAAGATGTCCGAGATTTTAGTTTAATACCATCTTGGTTAATTTTAGCTAATATTTCAAAGATATGTAGTGTTTCAAAATGTCATCTTCTTCTTCCTTGCTTTCCGTTTGGAGAGGTACGATGAGCACCTAAAATGGATTAGGGTTAGGGTGTTGTTATGATGATTAATCTGTTTCTTAAAACTGAAACTTTGTTTCATCAGGAAAAGAAAAAATAAACTTAATCTTGCAGCCGGGAAAGATTCCTGTGCTCTGCTGGTCTTAATTTATTTGCTTTTGCGGATTTTGATGTGATCGAGTGGATTTTTTTACGGATATTAGTTGGTTGTTGCGTATGTAAGGAGGAGGGAAGGAATCTGGACGGAGATCGATGATGAATTTGAAGAACATGGGATCGTCGGACGGGAAGGACGGGCGGCCGCCGGCGCAGCTGCCGCTGGCGCGGCAGCCGTCGGTATACTCGCTGACGTTCGACGAGTTTCAGAGCACGCTCGGCGGCGTGGGGAAGGACTTCGGGTCGATGAACATGGACGAGCTGCTCAAGAACATCTGGACGGCGGAGGAGAGCCAGGCCATGGCCACAGCACTCGGCGGCGCCGGCGGAGCCGTCGGCGGCGGTGGCCTCGACGGCAGCGGGCCGGCATCGGCCTCCAGCGGCAGGGCTCGCTGACTCTGCCCCGGACCTCAGCCAGAAGACGGTCGACGAGGTGTGGAAGGACCTTATCCGGGAGAGCGGCCTGGGGTCGAGCAGCGGACCGAACTCCACCAGCAGCGGCAGCCAACCCTCGGGAGATGACCCTCGAGGAATTCCTTGTGAGGGCTGGAGTGGTTAGAGAGGACATGGCCATGGCAGCGGCGCCGAGGCCAATCGGTAATAGCAGTAACACCAACAACAACACTAACAGCAATGTGTTTTACGGAGAGTTGCCGAATTCAAACAATAATACCGGGCTTGCTCTGGGGTTCTCTCAGACGGGCCGCGGCAATGGGAGTGTAGTGACAAACACAATTACCAACAGCTCCGGTGCCAATTTAGGCATTCCAGCTACTGGGACGAGGCCTTATGCAGCTCCGCTGCCTCTAGGTAATACTGCTGATTTGGGAACCCGCAGGGGATGAGAGGGTTGGAATTGTTGGGCTTGGAGATCAGGGTGTGAACAATGGATTGATGCCGGGTGGTGGGTTTGGGGGAGGTGGTGTCACAGTTGGGGCGGTGGGTTCTCCGGTGAACCAGATGTCCACCAATGGGCTTGGCAAGGTGGGGACCTGTCTTCCTTGTCGCCGGTTCCGTATGTGCTCAGTGGGGGTTTAGGGGGAGGAAAGGCGGCGGGGCAGTCGAGAAGGTAGTGGAGAGGAGGCAGAGGAGAATGATCAAGAACAGGGAGTCAGCTGCGAGATCTCGTGCACGTAAGCAGGTAATCTTTCTATTCCTCTCTTTTATCACATTTAGGTGCTGCTTGAATCTATTGCATGATTCCTTATCTTATTTGATTCTTTTTCCCTCTCTATCTGTTTTCCATGTGCTTAAGTTGGATGAAGAAATGCACTCATGCTTTGCTAGTGTAGTGATGGCAATTGTAGATCATTTTTTTAAATGTCTTAGGAGATGATGCTTTTAATTTTGAGTTGTGAACGATATTCTACACATTTTCAGTCCAAAATATGACCCATTGTAAGAGGAAGTCGTACTCAAACATGTTTTTATGTCATATCACTTTAACTCTTTCTGATTTCACCTTAATTGACATTATTTTCATAACAAACTAGTACTTCATCTCAAGTTTTAATAACTCTGGGAGATGCAGTTTTCCCCTCTTCTGATTAAAAGATTGCTTGAAAAAAGTTAGTAAACTAACTGTTGGTTATAGTCAACATGGCTGTTATCATGTTAACATGCAGCAATTTTACTACCCTTTAATTTTCAGATGTTGACATATATGATGGCCCAATGACCCAAAATTATGTCGGCATAATTATAAGAGCTGCTTTTTCAGTTTTTTAAGCATAATCTGTGATGCATTTTCAAGAACATGGTAATGGTGCTTCCATGTGATATACAGGTATACTACTACTCTGATTCTGAATATAGCATGGAGAAAATTCCTGGTTAATTAATTATTATCAAAGTAGATGGTATCTGAACCCTTATGTTGTTTAGTATTCTTACTCTGATATTAAGATTTTGTCTTCGATTCTGTTTTGATTTGGTTCAGGCCTATACCATGGAGTTGGAAGCTGAAGTAGCAAAACTTAAAGCACAAAACCAGGACTTGCAGAAAAACAGGTACCTTTGTTTAATCAATTTTAACTTATATTTTCAAGTATATTAGTTCATGCAAAGAATCAATATGTGCTTTTCACCAATCCGTTACTAGTTGGGTTATGATAATGAACATCTCAGTATCTTGTTATCAATTGTTATAGCATTTATTACATGCTGATGTTGAAGTCCCTAATAAACTTTCAAGACTCCCCCAAAAATCTCTTTGCCTTGATATTGCGAGAGCTGCTCTTCTTAATTTCATTCCACCCAAATCTCTTTGTGAGTATAATTCCCAAATACATTTATGATATAAACCAAATTGACATTTCATTTGTACAGCCATAATTTTGTCTCCACCTGAATGCTTGTTGTGTAGCGAGAGAGAGACATGTTTTGTGCCATCCATAATAAATAGATGAAAGATGTAGTTAATTGTGAGAGTTCAATTTCATACTTCATTAGGAATTGGAGATTTGGGGTGATTGACATGATTCAGGAATCTGATTATGAGTTGGATGAAATTAATGCAAGTCATGAGAATTTTAGCAAGTAATAATAAATAGGATATTAAAAGTTATTATCCTTGTGCTGTTTGCTTTATTTTTTTCATTAAAATACAAATCCTTTATTATTGGCTAAATGTCTAAGATTTGGAACCTGAAGGTTGGAACTTCATATTTTTCAATATTTGCAGGAGGAGATGATGGAGATGCAGAAAAATCAGGTAACTTGTTCTACTCATTTTGTAGCAACTATTTGCTCATTTCTTATAGAGAAGCTAGTGCCTTTTTACCAATTGGTTCTAGTAACTTGGAAAATTTATCTAGTTATTGCTAAGGTACGCCGTCTCGGTATTGTGCCCTATACCGGTGCCACCCGGTTATTGTGTCGGTACGCCTAGTATGGGGGCTAGTTTGGCATATTGAGTATCGATACGCCCTCATACCGTGTATCAATATCCAACTCGTTTGGTATGATATTGCCCCATGCTGTCTGATTCGGTATGTTATGGTGTACCTTGGTTATTATTATTTTGATATGTTTCTTTCAAATGATCAATGGGCAACTTGCACAACTACTTTAGTAGCTAGTATTATATTATTTTGTCTTAGACAGTCATTTAATTTTGCTACTAGTATATTATTTCTTGAGTCTCTGTGTTGGATTATACCATTATAAGTCAAGCTAACTATCAATTTTCAATGATATTAATGCAAATGCATTAATGCTGCGAGATGATTGCATGAGTCTGGGAGGCTTACCCGTTTGAGACACTCTTACCATTAGTGAATATACCCATCTTGATTTTCTATTTGACATTGCCAAACAAAAAAAAAAATCTCTCCAAACATTTCCTATGTTGGTTGATGAGAAAGCAACCATCCATCAAATACCTTCTTCTCATGAATAATAGATCTACTAATGGCTTTGCTTTTGACAGTTACCCTAGTAATTCCAAAAGCAAGCTGGGCCAATTTGCTTTGGTTGAATAGTTTTGGTAAATTGGCACTTTGTGAAGATAAAGTTTGAGATTTGACACTTCATAAAATTATTCATTGAAAAACATTTGGCTATTTGAAGAAGAAAATCACATGTCTAACCTATCAAAGTTTAAGAAATCTGTGTTTGACTTTGCAGATAACTACTCTAATAGATTGTGGGTACATGGAGTATCATGATTCATCTTGCTCATCCCTTTTTCTCCTCCTTTACTGGTGCTAGTTTGAATGATCTGTCATTTGTCATCATTATTTGCTGATCAATTGCTGCAATAGATCGCTTTCTCATTTATGGTTTAAATGTTGTGTGTTTCATTCAAAATCCATGAAACATCATTTGAACATTGAGAAAGAAGAAACAGTTTGTGAATGCTTTCTTCTAACATATCTAGTCTTGGTAGTGGATTCCATGTTAGTAACCAATTGGTAAGCCCCATACTAAGTTTCGGTGTGGTACATACCTTAGTACTGACACTCGGTACATCTCAGTACTCTACCTGGTATGGTACAGTGTGCCCCATATTGGGTCGTACGGTTTAATACAACAATTCAAGCTTTCTATTACCTTTCTTATCATGGTACAGTTATGGATTCTATGGACCTCAGATGCATTCTTCTAGCATTTAAACTTAGGTTTTTACCCAAAAAATATCGATGTTGAGATTTGCACTATGGTTTTGAAGTTAGGTGACTGTGCCACCAGTGTATCATGTTTCTGATCAAGAAGCTTAGGTTTTATTGGTTTTAATTGTTTAAACAGTGACGAGAAAGTCAGTCATTTGATGATTATGGAGAGAGAATCTGTCTCTTTCCAAAGCATGTCTCTAGATGTTTCCATCTTTCCCAGAAAAACAAGAAAGAGGCATGCTTGGGAATTAGGAGTTAGGCTAGGCTATGCAAAAGAGGTAAAATTCTTGTACAAGGTAACATTCAATTTTCACATGCTATTATTGAAAGCATCGCATTCAGATTAGTTTCTTCCAGAAAACAAGACATAAGGAGTGAGTATAGAGTGTTGTGCCAGAATAAAATTAAATAAGTTTAAATATATTAAAAGATATTCCAAGTTCTAGTTATTATTATGTTTTTGTATTTATTCCCTTAAAACTTATTTTGCTTTGTTGTTCTCAATATTTATTGGGCACTTTCTCTTCCCCTTCACCCCACCCTAAAAAAGAAAAGAAAAAAGAACAAATAAGAAGACAGTCAAATTGTGAATGCTCACATAGATATGGCTCTCGGAATATCAGTACTTCCAGCATTACGTTCCGTGCATTGACTAGAATGCTGGTGCAGTGTTGATGAGCCTGGAACCTAGGATAGAAGGAAGATGACATGTTATTGCATATCTATTGCTGCAGTGGATAATAGTTAATCAGAGTTTATAGTCGACCGATAAATTTATCTATTGGCTGAAAAGGTTACGAGCTTTAAACATGTTGAAAATGCACTAAGAAATTCATCTTTGATCTAGTTTATTTTCATAAAGAAGCATTAGGTGAACAGTAGTTCTCAATACATTGACAGAGTTGGTGTGTTGCAGTGCTCATGAATGTTGTTAAGTCGGTAAAAGATTGCTTGTCAGAAATATGGTGCTTTACATATCCATCTCGTATGCAACAGTTCTGTGGACTTAAAAGGATTTAGAAGATCTGAAGACACATGACTTCTTGACAAACTGTTGATGATGTGTGAATCTTTCGCAGTTTGAATTTTACATGGGATTGCAGAAGATGCACAACCACATGATTTTGCAATGAATGATGGAGATATGCATAACGTGATGGAAATGCTAAAGGATTGGACATTGGATGGTTATTGGGTTCTTGTGGCTTGTTATTTTGTGATTCAGATATGGACAAATTAACTGCAATTATTCCCAGGATGCAGAAAATGATTTGAAGACTTAGGTTAAAAATATTCGGCAGTTGCCATTATATTATGGTTTTCTTGAAGGATGATGGAGGTTTCCATGTTTTTTAGGGTACTATTTTCAGAAACGTTCTGAGTTGGGGCTAATGACAGGTTTCCAGTTTTAGGGCTGAATCTCAAGTAATAAAGGGGTAAGACATTTATAAGGAATATTTCTAATGCTGCTAAAGAACAAGGCTTTGGTGACCAGGTTTATTCATAGCTCTACACGGATCTGCAATTTTCTAGAAAGGCCAATGAGAGGAGAAAAGAATCGAAATCAACTAAGGGACAGGAGGAAAAGGATAAGGATTTGTACCCTTTTGTCTCATTTTGAACAATTGAGTCTCTTCTACAGCAGCAGACCAGACCCCTGTTTAACCAATTTTGTCCAAACCATATTGACCTAGTCTATTTAGGTCATCTTCAACTAATCAATAAATGTAAATTAATATTTCAAAAAGTCTGGCTATATATTGGGGAAAAAAGAAGATATTATTCACAGGATAACTGGTTGGAGCATTCTGATTTCTCTCAACTAAGTTGTAAGAATAAACAGACAACTCTGCCCCTACTGCGTTCTTGCTTGGAGCAGCAAACATCAGGCCCCTACTTTTGGATCATCAGCCTATTGGGGTCCATAATTGACCTGACCCAAGCCTTGTTTCTGGCAGCTAATTGCATTCACCATGCCACCATGAATTGGTGTCTGATGACCTATGTTATCTAGATGTTAAGTAGAAATGGATGTTGATGAAATTTGGGAGTGAACTTTGGTGTTCTTCACAACATGGAAATTGATATCGATATAGTTTAGGTGTCGATGCATATGGACAAGAACCTCTAAGTGGCTTGTGTCTAATTTAGTGCTATTTAAGTGTCTGGTGTTTATCATGGTTAGATTATGAACTGTAAAGGTCTTTGGGTATTACATGTCAACATGTTGACAAACTAGTGCATCAAAGATTTTTCTACCACCACCCATACCTGACTTTAGACTAAGATTTATATAGAATCAATCACCATATTGTTTAACCTAGCTGCCATGTCATAGGGATGCATTATAAATTAAATTGGAATAAAAAAATACTATAAAGCTGAACTAGAATATCTTTATCAAAGTGAACAAACAAAGACACAGATTTTAGGATAATTCAATGTTTTCATCTGTGCCTAGCTTTTCAATTGGTGTGGTATCAAGCATTCAATAGCATTAGTGTTTTCAGGGGAAAAAAATCTTTGATTTGACTGGGGTTTGTTTAATTTAAATTTGAACTTCAGCTCCTGTCATGTCATTGGCTTCTTTCTTAAGAAGCAAGAATAGATCTTGGCTAGAACTTAATTTGCTCAGGACAAATGTTTGAATGAGTAAACAAGGTCCTTAATCTCAGTACCGGGTACCATATCAGTATGTTACTGATTTCGTATGGTAGTACCGTATCAGTATGTTATTGATTTTGTATGGTCGATACCGTATGATATACACGCTATATCGAGATAGCACCCAATGTTTGTTTCTAACATTTTGTCATGATACCATTTGAAATCAGGTGGTATGGGTCAGCACGGTACTGTATGCATCTGGTTTTGGGTGGCATTGGGTGGTATGGTACTATTTTGCTCAGTTGGGACCGGTTCGACTTACATACCAAACTGAACCTTAGTATAAAATAATGAAGCCAAACTTGTCTCTTTTATGTCCGTGCTTTCAATCATATAAGAAAGGGATTATTTGGCTTCAACTAAATATGTTGAAAGTTTGATTATCATTAGAAACTGCGTGAGATAGGGATGAAACAGGTAAACGACCTTTTCCCCATCCATTTATAGCAAATAGTTGGAAAGCTGAGAATTTCTGTAATATTCTGTTCGGGTTCGATCCTTGCATCTAATTCAATTACCATTCACCCTAATTCCATTATTGCGGCTATTAAACTTCCTCCAATCTTATCGTCTCCTAATCCAACTTACGCTGGTTTTGCTCCGTATTCTAGACTGCTTATATTTTTTGTGGAATAAAGTATCTCCTGAAATGATTGAAGGTTTGCGAATCATGTTATACAAAGTACATACAATAGGTTTTTGTTGTTTACTCTTTTAAGGAAACAGATAATGCTTAATAATTGTGTGCCATATTACGCCACACTGTTTAGGAAATCTACTTGCATTATTGTCTGGGTAAGTATAATTCAGAAAGGATCTCTTATATCACATTGCTTTTGTACATATATAAAGGGAGATTTTCTTTTGCCCACTCTTATCCTCTGCAATTCATATCCTGTTTCTTGTTTTATTGTGTTTTTTTCTCTTTGTTGACTGTATAGTTGCCCTTTTGTAACAATAGCTGTTGAATTGATCCTTGTACCTAAGAGAGATCAAATTGGTGCAAACAGGTCTTGGAGATAATCAATCAGCAGAATGGACCTAAGAAACGATGCTTGAGAAGGACACAAACAGGTCCATGGTAAATTGAGGTAGCATGGATGGCCAGATCCAAGCGGGATATATCATATTTAGCTTAACGATAGTTGTATATATGGTAGGAAATTCCTTCCCCTGTTGTAAATTAAGAATCAAGAGTTCTATTTTGTAGATTGAGCTTCCATCCGTGTTGGTTTGCTTGTTTCTTATGATCTCTGTTCTCGTCCTGAACATGATATAGTTGACGGTCATTCTAGTATTTAGGACTAACTGTCATGTGGATCTCTCACCTATAAAATGCCCATTGCGCTGGTTCTTTAATCCTTGTAATGGGCACAATCTGATGTCTACATGAGCATGTAAGTCATCGATTCCACAGCTTGCAGATTATTTGTTGGCTCCTTTGCTTCCTAGAGAAGGTTTTCACACTTTTTATTTCCATTTGATGTTGTGTTCCTTTGGGTGATTTATCTATATTACTACATTGATATCTTTATATTGAAGCATCTACTCGTAGAGGCCTTTGTTCTCTTCTCAAACTCTGTTGTATTTGGAGAACTAGCCTTCAGTCACTGCAAATGTGTCGAGAATCTAGACAGGTGACGATTGTTGAAGCCTCATTTGCATTCCTGCTTGGGAGATTTTGTTGTTGTTGTTGTTGTTGTTGGTGCTGCGATTAATGTGGATGCCTCAGTACTTGCTGGTTGACTCTGGTTCTGAGAATGTGAAGATGGTGCATTTGCACTGTGGAACAATAGATGCTTACTTTCATTGCTTTCTGGTATTTTCAATTTATTAATATGTATATTTTATGTTCCTATTTGTTTTGTGCGGTGGAATTGTTGGAAGAGTGAATCCAGGGTCTATTTAGCTGGGGGAGTTGGATTCTAGAATAGGAATGCCAACGAGTGTCTCTTGTTATAGTCATTTGGTTGGCTCCTAACAGGAACCATGCCCCCACCGCTCGCCTTGCTGCTTTCATAGGATTTGATTGATGCCTCTTGATCTTAAGTTACGTTTGTGAAAGCCATCATCATATCTGATGATGTGATCTTTACGTTCAAGGCTGTTATGATGGAGGATTTGTGGGTGTCACCAGGATCCAAGTGGCCGGCTGCACGCCAAAAGGACACAGAAGGTCCAACTTTGGCTGACCTGGAGTTGAACTTGAGAGAATAAGTTGATACTTTGTGCTTTTTATTTTCAAATTACAAGTCCAAGTTGCTCATACGTAGCAAATTCATTTGCTGCCCTACATGGGTTGCCAACTTGCCATTGCTTTCAGTCAGAGGGAGTCATCACCAATGACAACTACAGATAGGTGTCTCCATATTTTACTCAGGTCTTGAGGCGTCATGATCTTCCTCACTTCTGTGCGCAAGAATAATATACCTATCCACCACCAAACTTTATTCTGTAATTGGTTGGGTCATGAGAGGGAGGATGGATGTGATTAGAAGAATGAATTGTTCTGTCTATCGTTGGTTAAAAAGTTACAGAAAGAATGGATGAAAGAGAAGAAATTATCTATCCATCTTGATCTATTAATTTGCATTCTTTCAAATTGGAAGAATGAAAGAAGGATGGATGGAGTATTGAAAGATAGATTTTTATATTGATAAAATTATTTTTATTAATTTTTTTAATAAAATTATAATACTTTTTCATCTTTTATTCATATTATTTATATATATTTTATATACACTATTAATATTTAAATATATAATTCATATAATTATAATTAAATAATTAGATTATCTTATATTTTTATTTTATTTATTATTTTAATTAACTATTTATATAATATTAATCAACTATTTAAACTAAATTAAATTAATTATTATTTATATAATTAATTATAAAATTATATATTAATTAAATATTTATATGATTTTTTATATAATTATAGGTCATAAAGATTATAAGTTTATATATTTTTCATTTTTTTACTTATAAATAAGTGTTATAAATTGATAATCATAATATTTTTAT
>KE504844.1:557083-568220 GCA_000441515.1 Elaeis oleifera
GATCCCATGACTAAAAGATTATCGATCAAATAGTTTAAAGATGATGTGGATCATATGAGAATCATTAGTTCAATTTTTATTTGATTTGCTTCTTGTATAAATATTTATGATATTCTTAGAAATAAAGAACATGATTTTATTTTATATATATAAAGTTCGTGTTATAAAGTTGGACTCTGAATAATTTATAGAAAGTTATTCATAAAGAAAAGTATAAAGTATTTAAATAAAAGATTTTATGCATCATGATATATGGAAGGGAGTATTCAATTTATAGAATATAACTGCCATGATTCGTGTATTGAAATTTCTTATTTAAATGGGAGTTTTGACTTGAGTTGATTTATAGTCATATTATAGTTTGTTTATCACCTATAGGATATTTTAATTATAACACGTAGGCCAAATGGGAGAATATTGTACTCATCCTAATATTAAAGACTTGATGTGGCTCATATATGATCTAATCTTTAAGGATAATTAAGATGATAATAAATAATTAAAACTCTTTTGAGATAATGATGGACTCTGGTCAAAATAAAATAAGGACTCCACTACGGTTATGATTCCTTGATGGAAAGAAAGTTGTGTTAATCTAAAAGAGTTCCAGGTCTAATCTATAAATATAGCCTGTGACTCTCCATCAAATAATAGTCATTGAGATCCTCAGGTATAGATTAGAAATATTCTGTTGTAGCATTCTTTTATAGGATAAAAACGAGGTAGATCCGTCTGGCAGATTGGTCTTCTGGTATTCTCGCAATATTCTTCATTTTTGATTTATTTTTGGACTAAACAATAATAGCTGGAGGTATGTTTATTTCTGCATTCAGATTAAATTTCCTACGCAACTAACAAGATTGGCTCTAGTATTTCCAACTAACAACCTAGTTCAATTTTAATTTGGCTTTAGCTAGTCATTGTGTATGAGAGAGGGTGCCGTAGTCTGGACCCAACCCATCGCCAAGCACTCTATGTGCACCAACTCGGACATCAATACATGTAATATTACAACATGACTTCATGAGCATAGGAAACTCCCACATTATTAGATGTCCGAGACTGTACTACTTGACTATCGAACAAAGATTCATGCCTTCACTTTGGTGGCACTACTTGACTATCACACCTGGCATGCCAAACATAATCCAAGATCAGGTTAGATTGTTAGAAATCATGTCGACTCGGCATCAAAGAAGCATGATCTAGTTGGTAGGGGTCATATGTCAGCCTTCAAATGGGCCATAATTTAGGCCAATCTGCTCTTGGATCAAGATGGAAGTCAGTGTCACGGGCTTAGAATTTCTTCAAGCACCCATATGGTGGTTAGAAGCTTTGCTTGACCGTAATTGCCACTAGGTCAGCCTATGACCCTAGCTTCTCAAGCTCGAACATCCAAGAGAGGGAGAAGAAAAACACACGAGAGAAAAGAGAGCTTGGGAGGATGAAGAGTCTAATAAGACTTCCACATTTTTATAGGCATTATCAGTTATAATGAATAGTTAAGATACGTACAAGTGTCACAAATTTCAAGAATTAAGATTCCTCTACCTCTTTTCATGAGAATCTGAAAAATATCTTATCTTCGGCCAAGAGAAGACATGGTAGACGAGTCCCACCTGAGCTGAGCCAGGTTTTACCTTCCACTGAATAATTGCTGTCCCGTGGTAGCCTCCTGAGTTGGTTCCCGGCAGGTGACCTCCTGCAAAAAAGCCTGCTCCTAGTAACGTGACATAAGATCTGATCTATACATGCCTAACCGATTGGGCCACACCATGTCCGTCACTCTGGATCGCAACCCGACGTCTCACTGCCCTCAGCCTAAAATTTCAAAATGCGAGCCGATCCGACCCCATCTTGTACACTCCAGATGCCCATCATATGCGTGGCAACTGGCACGGCAAGAACCCCATAAATAACTCGTACTGGGAGCACTGCTCGCTCTCTTTTATGATTATTTCTTAACTTATCTTTTCAAATTAAAGCAAAAGCATTTTATTCTGTCCTGCGGTAAATAAAATTTAGACCATTTTCTCGAAGCATGGGGATTCTCGAATGCCACATCAGAGGCGAGTAGGGACGTGGCAGTCGAACATATTTTTCGACTAAACAACAACTACTTGCACGTCACTTTCGTCCTCCTACTAGGATTTCTTCGATGCCAATCGGGACAGCTCCAAAGCAATCACGCAAGGGAACAAAAGAAAGGAAATGACAGCAGGAGCTTTCACGCTTTCACAAAAAGTAGAGCAAGTCTGGACGCCTCTCTCTTCGATATCAGGCGAGGCCCGCGAGCGTGTGGTCGCCGTGCCAGAGGAGCTGCTGCACAGCAATTTAAAACCAAGAAATAGGGACAGGACGCACAGCCACCGATCCCGGCTCACACATTAGCCCAAAAACAACAAATCCAACGCACACCAACCCAAGGAACCACCAAAGCTTGAACCCAGGCTCTTCGCTGGATCATATCATTCATGTTATTCCCCTTACCATTATTGCCCCACTTTTATTTATTTATTGATCTTTTATAACCTCCTCATATATAAAAATATATATAGTACTTGTACACCGTTTTTTTTTTTTTTTGGCTTCTCTACTTTTTCCCCGTAATTATACAGTTCTTTGTAGCGTTACAAAAGAGTTTCGTTCACGATTTTTTCCTAAAAAAAAAAAAAAAAAAAAAAAGGGAAGGAAAGGATTCGGTTTGAATCCGGAAACGGACGGTCAGGATCGAGCGACCGCCTGGGCGAGCTTCTGGATCTTCAGAGCGATCTCCGGTGGTAACTTCACCAGCGGTCGGCGCGGCTCTCTATGGCGGCGGAAATCGAAGCCGAGCGCGTCGGAGACGTCGTCGGAGCTCCAGCCTGAACGGCGGAGGGAGTCGCAGCAGCGGTCGGCCTTGAGGAGTAGAGCATCGAGCACCGCCTGGGTGTCGACCACCACGGCCTCGCCGTCGTCGTCGAAGAAGTCGGAGGTGGCGGACACGTCGACCATCTCGCGGACGTCCGATTCGTCCCACCCGCCCTCCCGCAGAACCGAGCCGATCCGGTCGAGGTAGGTCTCGACCCAGTCCGGCAGCCTCGGCCGCGGCCGGATCTCGACGAACAGCTCCGGATCCGGCGGCGGCGGCGGCGAGTAGGAGGAGGATGCCGTCTCGTAGGAGGAGGTGGAGGTGGTGGAGGAGGAGTTGCGGCGGCGGCGGTCGGAGGCGGCCGCATCGCTCCAGAACTCGATCCAACGAGGGTCTTGCCGACGATGGAGTCGAGGCTCCGGCGGGTGGACGGCAGGGATTCGTCGGAGGCGGACGGATGGAGGCGGAGGGAAGGAGAGGGGGAGCGGAAGGCGGACTCGCGGGGAAGAAGTCGGAGAGGTCGAAGCCACAGCAGAAGAGGCGGGACTCGTCGACGAAGAAGACGGGTTGCCGGCGAGGCAGGGGCGGCAGGGGATGTAGCAGCGGTCGAAGAGGGGAAGGAGGAGGGGGGCGCGGCGGAGTGCGGCGCGGGCGAGTCGGAGGGCGCGGTCGGGGTCAGCAGGGCGGGGACCCCAGGAGCGGGGCCAGAGGGCGGCGCGGGCGATCTGGAGGGAGACGGCGGCGAGAGGGAGGTCGAGGGAGGTGCGGAGCCGGGAAGGAGCGCCAGTCGGGAATCCGGGCCGGCGGGGAGGCCGAGGGCGAGGACAGCGCGGAGGTCGGGGGGAAGGCGAAGCCGAACTGGGCCTCGAGGCGGGCGAACTCGGCGTCGGAGAGGCCCGGGTGGACGGGGACGGCGGAGGCCTTGAGGTGGGAGATAACGGCCTCGGCGAGAGGAGAGAAGGAGAAGAGGCCATTGCGGGCGGCGGATGTGGAGGGGCGGTGGCGGCGCGGGAGGAGAGGCGGCGGAGGCCGGCGGCGTGGGCAGGGGTGAGGCCCGCCATCCTCCGGTCGACGTCGACCATGGCCGGCAATGGAATGGCTCGCTTAGGGTTCTGGCGACGGCGGAGTAGGGCGCTGCTAACTAAGTTATCGGAAATCGAGAGAGAAACGGGAAGAGAGATGTCGGGCGAAGGAGGGAGAGGGTGGTGGTGGGGATGGGGGTTTATATACAGGGATGGAGGAGGACAGAGTACTGGAGGGGACCACCTGAGAGATCCTGCCTTTCTAGCTGGTAGTTGCTATGGTGAGCTTTTGTTAGACTTATCATAATGCCCCTAGAGGCGTGAAAATGGGGCTCCCGTGTTGCACCGCTGGGTGGCACCGCTGGGTGCAATTAATCTTCGGTGCCTTTTGTTATTATTAAATGCAAAAGGTGCTAGTGCTTGTAGGTTATGTACGTTGGGCATTTGAACTTCGGATACAATTCAAAAAATACCAAAAATATTTTAACTTGAAATATGTTCTCAAACACAGATTTTCAAATGGATCCATTCTACATTTATTATATTTATTTTCGGTAGTGATAAATGATACAAAAATTTGCAAATTAATGATCCCACTTCTATAGAAGGTAATGCAATGTGCAACTTTTATATCTGATTTTTTGTTTGGAATTTCTCTCTTTATTTTGTTGTATTTGGACATAGTTTCAAATGTTTATCTATTATTTGTTTTCAAATAATATTTCTATACATAATACTTTATTTTGAGGAGTACATTAGAATAATAAAAAGATATTTAGGAGAAACATAATCTTTAGGTTAGACTAATTGAAAAAGGAAAAGTGATACAAGAATTACTTAATCTTGCTCGACCATTATAAATCTGGCACACAAATGGATAATCACTCATTTAATTAACTCCCAATGAATCATAATGGTCCTCCGGGCTGCTGATGGATTTATTTATTTGTGTAATTTATCAAATTTCCAGAGTGGTAGTATTTGGACTTACTCTAGTAATTGAAATAGTATTTTTCTGCTAGCATGCCATGCAGTAAAAGGGGATTGCTAATTCATGAAACTAGTGTGATATACAATGGATTGGGGTATAAACAATAAATTGTAAATTCACTTTTGGTGTGTGATCAATAAGCTTTCCTTTCATGGTTTACATGTAAATATAAAACAATTTGACAATGTGTAGTAATACTATTAGTTATCAATTATTACAAGCCACTAGATATTGGAGGAGCTAGCTTATAACCATTACAGAATTTTGTATAAATGATGGCTACTAGTAAAACTCTTTATTTGCAACATGTTTGATGTTTTATAAGTTTAAACTTAAAGATACAAAATCCAATGTAGGAAATATTAGTAATTCAAAAGAGTTCCTTAGCTCCTCTTGCTATGCTATTATTATTAAAATCCATCTATTTTTGGTAAGAACAAAATAAGTTTTCAAATGTAGCAATTGAAGGTACAATAGTTTATAATGGAATAGCAAATGCTTTTGCTTCTTTTTTGGGTTTACAGTTGCTCATATATTATGATTATGTAAATAACCAAGATGATCAGTGAAAAAAGAATACAGATCTTGATTCCATTTGTCACAGCATGCCATAGCCATTATTTCTCCCAAAGTTCTTTTAGTGCATTATTGGTTACCTTTCAGTATGTATGGGAGCTGTTGAAGATTTGTAAACCAATGATTAGCTTCCAAATATCATGAGTATTGGATGATGATCAATGCATAGAGACACTATGACATCGCATTTCAGTACATAACTATCATGGAATCTCCCTCCAACCATATACGCTATGCAGGAAGGACCTCAGTGCAATACATGCATTTGCCTTTTGATGGATAAGTTTGTGTTCCACAATGTACACTTATGTCATGCAAGGACAACATGATGAGTGTTTTGCTAGAACTACAAATAAAGGCAATTTGGTCTGTCTTTATAAAAGAGAAGAGAAAATAATCCTAGAACAAAGAGATAAAGCATATGGTCAAGAAATAATCCAGGGCTTCAATGTTGGTACTTATGCAAGACCATAATATATCATTTAAGAGATCACTTTAATGTAGTAGTTGCAATAACTTGGATCGATTTAATAATGTTTATACTTCATGATTAATTAATGGTACTATGCATACATATATGCAATAGAAAAAGCAGTAATTGGTTGTAGTTATCACAATCTGGTGCCATTTAATTTGATAAAGAATTTAGTATAGAACATTATCAAGAGAAAGATTAAGAAATTGTCCTTAATTGAAGCACATCCATTCATGCATCAAATAAATAAATAAACATTCACGCTATGTTTGTGGCTGCAGTAGATATATAATCTGAGTGCAAGTACATAGATGTGTTTAAAACATGATGTAGCATTGAATATTGAAGTGTAAATAAGAAAAAACAGTATGGATCCTCAAGATCTGAATAATATTAAAATATAAAATCTAAAACATAATAGAAAGAACTAATCATTTCTTCTATTGAAGAGCTCCAAATTTCATGTCATGATTCATTATTAGTGATAAAATATGAAATTGTATAAGACTCTACGTACAGTTTTGCTTATTCACAATATTCTTAGCAGATGTAAACTTATTTAAAAGCAATCAAAACCTCCTTATTAGCTTAATACTTTTCCAAATATAAACAAAAAGAAAATCTCATTTATTTGATACCAAAGATTAACCTTAAAAGTTTGAAATTTATTTAAATATAAAATATATGAGTTGGATTAGAATCAGATCGATCAGATTTGAGTCATCAAAATTCTATAATAGAGATCCTACATCAATGATTCAAACCATTTGAGCTACTACTTCAAATTGCTTGCACATAAAAAATTATATGATTTGGTGATCCCTAGCCTATGCATCAAGTACTCAAAATTAAATAGTCTAAATAAAATTGAATTAGATATATATTTGATCACTTGATGCACAGACTAAGAATCTTCAAATCATATAATTTTTTTGTGTATAAGTAGTTTTGAGATAGTAGATTATATCCAACAGTTTGAATCATCGATATAGGATTTTTATTGTCTAATTTTGATTTAATCAAATTTAAATTTAAATTTGATCGATTTTATTCAAATTTATTTCTGAATATATTATATATATATATATATTTTAATTTTATTTTTTTGTGACAAACATGCTGCACATTTACGTACACATGCCAGGAAAGGGCTATTTCGATTTAGATGTGCATTTATTGACGCCTGACAATCCTGGAAGCGCATGCATCACCATGCATGACATGCAGCATGTATCGCACGTTGCAGTTATTTGGCCGACCTTTGGTGGGGTGCCCAAAGGGATGTGGTTAGGAGCGGCGCCGTATCGACGCAGGAGGGGGATATGGGCAGTGAGGTGAGGTGACAGGGGAATAGAAGTGAGTCCGCATCAATCGCCGTCCTGTCACGATCGGACGATTTCAATCGGTGGCCCTTTTGAACTCCGAGCCCAATTGCACGTTGGACGGTGGCAATGGCATGCATGCGTCTCGACGTTTTAGCCCGCAGGACGCACGTCTCAGTCTGTCCATCACTCACTCTCAACCGCAGTGGTTGCAGCCGGTGGTGGTGCACCTCCCTTTCTTCCGTGAGGTTTAAATGGCATCCCCACCCTGTGGAATGCATTTTCACATCATCTTTAGCAAAAATATCTGAGGGTTCATGAGGTCTTTTAATTAGTGAAAGTTAAATAATAAATATTAACGCTTTGAATATATAGTATTCCAGAAACTCTACTTGATAATTGTTGGAAAAGTCTTCTAATTAGTTAAATTTAAATATTAACTGACCAACAAATAATTCTCCTTAAATTTTAATTATCTTGATAATTGTTGGAAAACTTCATTGCTTGATAGCAGCAGATCTTTTACAAGGAAGACAATTAAATGATCGAGCTAGTCATAAGCAATTCATGATCAGCTTGAAAATTTACTTGTTTGATTAGAAAAATTTAGATCTAGAGTTGGTTACAAGATGCTAGATCTCTAACTAGACTATGATGGAAATAGAAATAATTAGTTATAGTGTATTATTCTTGAAGTACTATCTGATACAAATTAATTTTCTATGTTGCAGTAGATTAATATAAGTTATATATAGGAGAATGTGCATGGGCTATAATTTAGAGATAAAATGCGGAATTTCTTTTTTCAAAGTAAGCAATATGAAAGCCTTGGGGGACGACGTTTTCATATAAGAGATGTGAGGTTCAATCTTGAGTGGTTGGAAATAATTATCATATCATCAAGAAAGAGAAAATATGGAAGCCTTGCTGGATTTTTTTCTCCAAAAAAAAAAAAAAAGGTAACTGTGAGATCTTTGTATCAAATATGCTGTTTGAGAGCGGGTTAAGTTCAGCTCGAAAATAAATAAGATGGTCCGAATTTGGCTCGATTAGAAATAAGCCAAGCTTCAACTAGGCCCGGCTCACTCGAGCACAGCTTATTTACATCCCCAATTAATCATAGGTTTCATATATACAGGTCAAAGAAAGTAGACATGGCATTTGATTAACTCTATATATCTTTCCTTAATCTCAGCATGAAATGCATTATATCTGGGACTGGGAGAGAGTTACAATGTGATTTTGTCCCCCTTGATAAGAACCAACCTCCTACCAGGCTGTAGGAAATTCATAGAAATGGGGTTGTAAGGTTTCACCAGAAAAGAATTGAGAAGTACCAAAACTCGCTCCTTTTCACCAGCTATGAGCCCCACCCCTTGTCTTTCCCCACTTCCTTCTTTTTATATGTGCAAGTTCGCAGGCTAATATCACTTTAGCTCAGTCTTATCCTTTCATACCCAAGTCCCTACCAGCGGTATCAGGGCTAAATATAGAAGAAACCCCTCGTGCAAAGTAGTTTTCTTGCCCAAGCCCCACCATGTGTCAGCGAGGAGTGTAATGTTAGATGTTGTCAAAAGTGGGAGTATTAATTATTAATATAATCTCCCATAGGGGAACATATAGATCAGCCCTTGGATACACCCTTTTGATGCTTCTAGGCTGCATGGTTTTATGTTCCTGCCATTTTCTTGTCCTTGCTGCAGCAATGTACTGATGCATTTAAATGTTTCCAAACTACTAAAACAATTAGAGCTATTGGACCACCAATGTTATTTCAAACTCCAAGAACAAGCATTTAGAGGTGGTCCTCCATAATAACCTTCCTCACCTGATAGTGGACCATCGGAAACAACTTGAAGGACAGAATTACCAGGTCCTCAGTATAGCCATAACACATGTTAATATTGCCATCATCTTCATCCATAAACTTATAAAGACATAGCCATCAAATTAAAAGGAGACTATTGGTTGATGCTCCTCTGCAATCCAGAACTAGAAGCAACTAGAATTATTCTATTTCTTTAGCAGCACTTGCCACAAAAGCTCACATTGTCTTCTAAGGGAGCATGTGTTGGATGGTGTCTACTAGCCGTTGCGAGATAATGATTATATATATATGGTTTGGTACGTCCGAAATCTTGTTTAATACTTGAGTTAAATTTCTTTATTTGTGCACCAAGTGTGAAGCAGTTGACGAGAGCTAGTAGTAAACACAGATTCCTTCAGCAGCACCGCTCTGCTCGTGCTTTTGAATTCATACGGGGCATGTGGCATCGAACTCAGTCTCCATGCACGTGCCATCACGTGATGGTGGCTTCTGAAGTGATATCAGGTCATCCTCATGTACTTGTTCAAGATAAACAATATTTTTTATGTAACAAGATAAATAATATCGTCATTAGCCAATGACTAACGAGTTTTTTCCCCTTAAAGTAAGGTAGAATCTATGGGCTTTTGGAAGAAATGAGGGAATCGTAAGTTTGAATGCCTGTTCAAAAACTATGCTGACAGTTTTGTTACACCACTTTAGCATCTAATCAAGAAAGGAATCATAATGGAAAGATAAACTATATCCCAACACGTGATGGTGCACCATACCCATCATAGCCATTTGTTTCTGTAGATCCTATTCATCAAATACTCATCTCGATGCACTATTATTGGAACAGGCAATTATGATTGGTATAGTGCACCACCACGTCTAGTACTGTGGTGTAAGATATAATTTTTTGAAATGAAGATATTTTTTTGCCCCTCCTTTAAATGCATTACTAAGTGAATGGTTTTCGATATAGAAACAAGCATCGTTCTCAAAATCTTATCTACATATGGAAATGTTGAAAGGCAATAGAAGTAATGTTTTTTTCTATGAATCTCCAAAGAAGCACCGAGGGAGGGATCGGAAGAAATATTGCCAATATTTATGTTATTTGCTATGATTATGCACATAATGGTTTACTTAATATAGTTGAATAGATTCTACATCAATTCAAACTCTATGAGAGCGTGTTAGTAAAAGCTGAGAATCTTTTAATGGCAGAATTATAGAATACAAGAACATTTGAACGAATTCATATATTTTGTTTTTGTGATATGTATGTTTTTAGTTTCTGTTTGTTTTAAAGTTTTTTTTCAAATAACTGGTAGAGCCATAGAAGTACAAATTGGGAATAGACTAGATATTATTTGTAACTATTGATATGCAGGCATGTATTTGCATAAGTACACAAATATATACTATATAACACTAACTTCTATAATACATGTGTGCGTGAGATGTATTTGACTACTTGCATTTCACTTTTTCTTCTAGATGTCTTCGACCTACATCAAATTATCTTGTGCTCTCTTCATGTGTTTCACTTTCTTTGTATGATTGTTAACCATTAGGTCAAAAATTCAAACCCTTTTTCTAACAATCATTTTTAATAATTTTATTTATTAAAATAATATATTGCATGTACGATATTTTAGTGTATGCATAATGAAAGGATCAAAATTGAGCAGTAATATTGTGATATCATAAGATGAGGGTGAGCTTTGGCACAATAGTAAAATTGCTCCACTTGGATGTCACGGTTTGAAATATAGAAATAACCTATTTGCACGTAGGGTGGAGAAGTTGCGGAAGATAAGGTTAAGCATATCTGACTCTCCTTAGATCCTGCAGTGGCGAAAGTATGGTGCAATAGGCCACCTTTAGTTTAATATCATAAGATATTATAGAAGTTTATTAAAAAACTTGATACCACCATCATTAATTTACCGTCTAGTTCATGAGATCCCTTATGATATAAGATGGATGACAGTACCAAAAAAAGAAGAAATTGAAAAAAAAACAATGAAATTTCATCTCAAACTCTCAGGATTAAGTGAGGCTCCATGATCCTCTGGTTAATG
>KE504844.1:586168-596820 GCA_000441515.1 Elaeis oleifera
GGCCGTTGACGAAATCTACTGTTGGAGATTCGTACTAGTGTTGATTGTGGCTGAAAGAAGTCTGAGGAGATTTGGAGATCAGTCAATCGCTGCGAAAGATCGACTGATAGTGGAGCTCGAAGAATATTTGGAGCAGTCCGATGGACGACTGAAGAAGTTCGTCATTGGAGAAGTCCGAAAGATTTGGTAGAAGCTCGTCCGTCGTAAGAATTCGATCGACATTGTGAGAACTCAGCTGCCGGAGAAGTCCGGAAAAGATACCGTATAAAGTTGGAAGGATCCCGAAAAGATCGACCTCTTATAAACTTCGATTGGAAATATTTTATATCCAACAATTCCCATAAAGTGTATTACAAGAACTACCACCAACATTCTCTAACGCGTTGATGACCATTAATCTAAAGAAACCAGCAAACCACATAATCGGCGTCACCTGTTAAAAGCTCTTGGACAGTGTTAGCACCCCATATGGTTGCAAAGACGAGACTCAGGCCTTCCAATAACGAATCTCCATTTTGTAGATAAATAAAAAAATTACAAGGTTGCTGCTGAATAAGAAGCAGAAAAGAGTGCTACCTTAATTAAGACAATTCAGGATATGGCCTGTAATTATAGACACATACATACATAAGGGCACCTTGTCCCGTGAGTCACTTCAATCAGTATGCCTGCGTCTCCGAAAATGTCTGAGAATGAAACCATCTGCATACAGGGGGTAGTTCTTCCTTATAAGACCTTTTATGCACTTCCAATATGAGAAGTCGACCATCTCACCATCCTTCCGTGCTATGAACAGACAACGAGAGTTTTCAAATTCTGGATGAAATCCTATCTGCCAAATGAAAAGTAATAATAGAATTAAGCATTAAATCCAAGCCAGAGGGTTACATCAACAGACACATGCAATTAAGAAAAAGGTTGTTATATGAGAATCAGATAAGTAAAAATTACTAGTCATTTATTATTTCTTTCTTGCTTATTCTCCTCTTCACTTGTCTATCTTCCTTGCCTCCACTGCCTTTAATTCAATCTTCCTGTACCTCTCGTTCCATTCCCTCCTTCAACTGTCTTTCTTAAATTTTCTTAGATTCTATTGCTTTTTTTTCCCAATGAAGCAAGTTCTTCAACCTAGTTTCATACCAATACTTGCATCCTTCATCCTTTTAATACTTCAAGTTTTGGAAACTCTTCATAAACAAAGAGTAAAATATGTCGCATTTTTCAGATTGATGGACTGTGGCTCTAACTTGTGTGATCGTGATTCTTTGTGGATGCAGTTTCCATGCATATTGTACACATTACAGTGCAGTAAAAGACAGACTTATAAAAGGTTGTAAAATTGTCAAATTGGAAAGAAACCACTGGTCCACTAGTGCTGTTAATCATCCATTGATCTTTTGAATGTTGTCATATTGGCAAGATCCATGTAGCAACTACTGGAAAATGCAATTATGCACTATTGAGCTGAACATTAAGTTTTGAATTTCTATTTGCTATTTAACCATTTGGCAAAATGAAAAAGTATCTTTTCTACAAAGTCATCAATTATTTAGACATAGATTAATCTGAAAATTGGAGAAGAGATGGTTCAAAAAGCTTTCTAACTGAAACTAAGCACAACCATATAAGAAATGCATTGCAATATTTATGAAATTTCTCGAACTTAACCCTTGAGATTTCCTTTCTGTTTGTCTATTTCTTTCTGGTAGGTGGATTTCTGTATCAATATTTGTATTACAGATGTACTCTCTGTAAGCCACCTTATTGCATTTTTCGATTTAAACTTTGGCAGAAAATGGTTTCTATAAAGGTTAAACCATTAAAGATGAATGTATGTTTAGAAATTCACTAAAGGTGTTAATTCTCAGATAAGACAAATAAATAGAATCAGAACTAAAATTATGAAAAGAATAGAAAAGAAAAGTAAGAAAGGAAGAATGAAGAACAGAAACATGAGAAGTGGAAGGAACAAAAGAAAGCAGAACAAAGAGAAGAATATGACAACTGACTTGTGAGAAAGGGAAGGGATTGCACCCTTTTGCACATGTTTATCTTTACATGAGTTTGCATAACCTCTATCAATAAATCATCTGTGTCCATTTTGTTTCACATATTTAATGCCTCTCATAGTGATATTCAAGAAATAAAATGTATCTTTATGTTCGATTCAGTTCTTACTAATATTAGTTAAAGATCAGTTTGCATTTTCTAATATTTCATTCCTTATTGCTATATTTATATGAAGACATGACATCTTAGGGCAACCAGATACTGCTGCTCCTATCCTGTAACTGATTGTTGTCTCCTATCAGCAGTGAAGTTGCAGGGTCACAAGATTTTCTTTGTGAAACCCATATGTTACATTAACAGAGGAACGGTAAACAAATGCTTCACTTTATATTGTGTGACCAGATTCAAGATTAATTCTGCAATCATAACACAAACATGATAAAAAAATGCATCAACTCTCAGCTTTCAGATACATCTATTCCTCCATAAAATGGTTAACAGCTAACGTCAACAGACAATGGCAGATGGTCAGGAGCCAACACAAAACATACTGAACAATATACATGCATAAGAAGAAAAGCTAGCCTTCCAAAGAAGTATGGACAAGATGCAAAGTGAATTTTCCACAAAATACCCTTCTTATGAAGCTCCATAAGCTAACAGACTAAATGATGTCAAGCTGTGGTTCAAGACTCCAACAATGATTTATTGAAAAATACAC
Organism: Elaeis oleifera; assembly: GCA_000441515.1. Taxonomy (NCBI): domain Eukaryota; kingdom Viridiplantae; phylum Streptophyta; class Magnoliopsida; order Arecales; family Arecaceae; genus Elaeis; species Elaeis oleifera. The sequence continues at coordinate 588,900 of KE504844.1, forward strand.
AAATATCTGTTTATGACCTGTAACTTCTTATAGATTTAGCATAGGGCAAGATAAAATGAACACGATAAACAAATGCATGGACTCAGATGTCAGTGTATGGAGAATAAAACTATCAAACTCCAGATTGTATCAGGTAAAGAAAATTAATAACAAAAGCATTTTAAAGAAGACATACTGTGATAAAATCAATTCCACATCCTATCTTCTTTTCAAACTGTGGATGATATGGAAGCACCCTTTCCAGAATTGTTTTTCATGTTCTGGACTTAGTCTGTCACCGTTTTCATACCTGTAAAAAGGAATTGCAAGAACATTTAGTAACACAAAATTAAGATTAAAAGCAATATCATGTACACTTGATAATTGACGATCTGCAGTATACAATTAAAAACTCAATATGTAAATGCAATGCAATGGTAACTATTGACTAAAATGCAACTAAAGATGAAGGGAATCCAAATCATTATTGGTTATGTTAAACCATTATATAAATTTTTCATAATTGTGGAACGGGAAAGATCTCCAGTAGAAACAAAGTTATAGATTAAAGACTTCACATATAGATCATCAGAACAATGCCAAAGACATAGTACATTGTCAGACATTACAATACCAATAATTATCTACTAAAAATTCTTATTGAGTGTTCCACTAATAGTTTGCATCTCTAATAAAAGGATATATAGGACATTAGTATGTTCAAAAGAGATTCTTGAAAAAAAAGAAGAGAACTAGAGTTACTAATTTTATCACATCACTATTAATATCAGCCCTCCCAAACAATTCAAGTGACTATTTGGTTGGTAATGAAAAGAAAAGGTGCGAAAGAATAACAGGAGATCATTTCCCAGTTGTTTTCAATTAGGCGATATTTGAAGAGGTGCACAACATGTAACAAGATCTGGCTACATAAAGGTAAATGTGATGCAATATGCAACACATGCATGTCTTTTAGTTATCCAAAATGAAAAGTTTCAAAATCCTACACAATCTGGACCACTTTTCTTAATACATAAGATATATAGACCACTCACCTTGCGAATCTAACCCAGAACTAAAGTGCTTGACTGTAGCATAACTTATCCTGCATACATAACCCGCCAATAAGTTATTGCCAATAGTGCGAGGCTGCATACAAACCATGCTTAAGTGCGTCGAAGTGTACCATCTAGCATTGGTGCTTATGTCTTTGATATGCACAATAAATACTGATATATAGTAATATAAGCTTGGGACAGAATGTAACTGTGGATCTACATTCAGTCAAAAGCTAGCCCCAGATTTTCTTTATTTGCCCTTTCTTTATAAAATTAATTAGATTATTTCTTCTTGCTCTAAACTCATTAACTATAGAAAATGAGGAAATGTTACATCAGAGACACAATGGCCAAGGTCTTCTAGGTGCTCTAAGATACATCCCACAGGCTTACGAGCTATTGCCTCTAGATTCTCAGATGGAAATGATGTCCATCAGTGATAACAATACATGTCTTTATATGTCTATTCCACTATGTGCGTTTTACTCAGGAATGTCTACTACTTATTTTGCATGTGGTTCATGTTCCTATATGATGATCATAGTCAAATTCAGCATTCTACATGTGTGGGTGTATGTGTGTATATATGTGTGTGTGTGTGTACATAGATCTATTTAATTGTTTCAGATCCATATGACCTGTAGATGCTCAATGAATATAAGCAGCCTTATCCCCACTATGAATACCTACTTCAGACTAGCCTTATGCATCATGCTGGTGTCGGCCTATGTTCACGACAATGTAATAGAGCATATGAAACACATAAGATGGTATTAAGAATGTTGTGATATGTACATGCGCTTTCCACTGAGCATAATCATAACATATGAAACACATAAGATGGTATTAAGAATGTCATGATATGTACATGCGCTTTCCACTGAGCATAATCATAATTTCAGTGTTTGGGAATTGTTCGGCAAGAAAAAGGATTCCAAATATGGAGAAAATCTGGCAAATTCGTCAAAAGTTCAGAAATAGTTTGGATAACTTATACTAGGCAAAAACAACACAAAGCTAAGAGAAATGTAAGCATCCTAAAATATTTGTCCAATTGTTCACTTAAAATAGGTGTAGGAAAAGCAAGAATAACATGGTTGCTAAAAAATCACCAGCAGCAAGCCAGCAACACTATATGGTATCAATTGTAACACAAATATTTCTTAAATCTCATGGATAATGCATGAACCAATCGTTAAATCCATGTATGATTCAAAAGCAATTGAGTAGTTCTGGATTTATTGTTTAAGGAGAATAATACAGGAAACCGTTCGGCTAAGAGAAAGAATAACTTGACGTTTTTTCAATAATATGGAGAATATTGTCACTATGCCATGGCACATGACATGTTATTAGTGCATAAATACAGTTGTATATCCTCCTAATTTTGACTCGGATAGAGGCAGTTGATTACATTGCCTTTTAAGACATTACATGAAATTATAACTGCACAAGTTAAACAATCATCACCACGAATATTTATGAAATATATAATGTTAATTTCTATAGCACAGTTTGAAAGAATAACCGAACTTGTTCAAAATATGTTTATCACCAGTATAAACAATCAAAATTTGTCTAATCTATATATAAAGAAAATAGAGTAACGTAATTTATCTTAGAATTCGAATAATGAATCTTATAGTAAACTTGCATATCTTTCATGACAATGAATGCCAAACATCAATACAATACATGTGCCATGCTGGCAGCTAGCTTACACAAATGCAATATATGATACTTAAATCCCTTAATCTCACCACATACTGATTAATTGTTAATATAAAATTATAAATTAGCACCATGCCCTACTCTTAGCTAATGCAGTAAATTTCTTTCCAAAATCAAGAAAGTTAAATTTCAGGTTTTTTTATATGTTCATTGGAAGATTTCAACAAGCTGGAAAACTCCATACCTGGATAGGTACAAATGTATTTTAGTTTGCTTTTCAACAATATGCTTACATTTTCTGCACCACCACCTCTAGGTGAATTTAATACTTTTCAACCCTTCTCACTCCTATAACATCTCTTACTCATATATAATGGAAAGTCCTAAGAGACTGTCCATTCAGCAGACATTAAACTGATTCACCTGATCACATGTGACACATAAAACACATACAACAGAAAGTCCTAAGGAAGAGTCCCAAGGAACCAGGTTTCAAAGAGTCCAGAGAAAAGAGCAAAAAAAAAAAATGGTCTCTAAAAGGTCCAAAGAGACAAAAAAGTACTGGATAGAGTCCAACTCCAAAGAAATAAACAAAATACTAGATTTCAAGGATTTTTTTCAAAAAACAAATAACAATAAGATACATTAGTCTAACACATTATTTTTTTCTTCCCATCTCACACGTATTAATTTATTTGTGAATCTCAACATGCCATGCTTTCACTGATCTTTTTCTCTAAAGAAATCCAAATTTGAAGACTAGATGGATTTATCATAGCCATCCATGCTTTTCACATGCATAGCATGTGTTAGATAATAGTGCCTAAAAGCCAACTTCAATCATTGTTACCATAAATTGTTGCTGAAACTTGTTGGAGGCCTAGAGTATATGTTAGTTGATCAAACAGTTAACTGTGACCCTTGCATTGTCTATAAGCTTCACCAGTAACATTGTCAGATACTAGTGATTGCTCACTAGGAAGCCAGCACCCATTGCTTGATTCCAATTAGGATGTAACAGATTGGTTGAGCCGAACCATCCATAAATACTAGAGTCTGGTAACTACGAGCTTGGAATCTTCCATTACTTAATAGTGCAACCAGCTAGGCCTTTACAATAATACTCTCTCTTCTTGAGACCAATCCCCACAACATTTTGTGAAGGTGAATCCTATGTATCACCAAAGTTCTAGCAAGTGGTAATGAATCTTTTGGCTATCGATTTCTTCTTTTATTGGTCTATGACCATCGATTTCGGTCCAATATGAACCTGTGAGCCCCTTTAGTATCCATTTCCATTTGCAACTATTCTCATGCCCTTCTTTAATTTGCATTTTATATTAGTATCAAGGTTTGTAGTGCTGGAGCATACTGTAACATATTGGTACTAAACCAATACTTGGTAGAGGGGCGGACCAAGTCTTGATATGCCGAATCAAACCTCATACTCATTATACTCATTATAACAACATTGTACCAACATGCTATTCGTACAGGTTTTGATACCGAGATTACAAACCTTGATTAGTATCATAAATTACTTCATGACCTACCCAAGGTCTCCTACCACCCACACTATGATTGCTTACCATTCTACAACTACTTTCAATTTTATCATCCCTCATCAGCTTCTTGATTGTGACCAAAAAGAACCTAATAATTAAAACTATAAAGTTTGGTAAAAGTAATGCAACTCCACTCATGGTTGACCAAATCATGCTATATCTAATGCATAATGTCTAGAGAATTAAGCATTAAGTTGGCTAACAATTTTATTCTTATCTAATATCCTTAATCATCTTTGATTCTAGCATCGTTATAGGTTTCATCTTTAATACATTCCAAATTCTGAGACTTTTATTTACTTCTAAGGATTAAAATTATGTGATTAGAGCCCTGAATATGTTTGATAAAATAATGCTGCCTTATAGTACTTATGATCAATTTGATGCTCAATATTATATAGTTTATAAATGAACTTACTGATTAATTCTGTAACTTTTACAAAAAGTAATGCACACTCCTCTAATGGGTGATCAAATCATGTTGTTTCTAATGATCAGTTCTTAAAATACCTTTCCTTCCAGATGAATTTCTAGTGAAGTTAGCACCAAAATAAACTATTGCATATCTCACCCATATTGGCCAAAGGAAATTATGTTCCAACACACCAGCACGTCACACACATCAACATCATAAGGTATGCAACTAAGAAAGAAGATTAAGCATTGGCATACCAAACTAAACCTTAATATCTCTCAATCAACCAACTTCACTTCTTTGAATAGTGTATGTACATGCTTTGAACAATAAAATAGATTTACGGGATCAATCAAAGCCTATAATCACAAAAATCCTAAATATTTTGTTGATCACAGGTTAGCACGTGCTTTGAATTGTTTCAAGTAGTTTAGACACACTAAACAAGAGAATACACAAAGCTATGACTTGGAACCAAAAGTACACTGGCACACACCACTATTTCATGTCCATAACTTGCAAATAAATGTAATGGTAAGGACTGGTACTAATCCTTGTTCAGAAAACTAACATTCATCTCTACAAATGAACAGACTGTCAATAGAGCTAAATTTAGACAGTGATATGAAAAACAAGAGAGTAACCTTAGGAACTACATACAAGTCCAATGTGCTTTCCATCATAAGCATAAACCTACTTTTGCAACATTTGCAATTAGGCAATAGGGAATTGAACGACAAATCCATATGAAAGATCTATGATACATCAATTTTATCCAATTCAAAGATCAGAAAATGTAAATCTTTTGAGCTTTTAGTTAGTACGTGAGTCAGAAAAATATACAAGATTTCATCCATTAAACCTAACCTATTCCTTTTACAAATTAAAATGACCAATCACACCAAATATGCTCAAAGTCACCCAACCAATTACTAAACTTCACATCAGAATGGAGAAAGACCATCTAAATAGTTTAATTGAATAGAGCTTACTTTCCAGAGTGGAGGATCATCCGGACAAAACTGACAAGGGGCACAGTGTCCTGCAGGATCAAATCCTCCCAGTCCACCAATTCCTCATCCTTCGTCCTCTTGCTTCTAATCTTCTCCTCTTCCACCGGGTTTCCGTCCACGGCGTCCTCGTCGGAACTGATCGCAGAATCTCCGTCTTCCGGCGAAGGAGGCGATGGCCTCCTCAGGAGGGCCGGATCCTGGGGGCCGTGGCTCCTGACCCGGATTCCATCCGTCCCCGTGGCTCTGAGAGCTAACAGCCTCGGGAGGAATGGGGTTGGGAGAGAGATGAAAGGGAGTATTGGAGAGGAGGGCGAAAAGTGACCGAGTTGCGGTAGAGTGGAGGAGGGAAGGAGGTAGAGATGGAGGCCATGGATGAAGGCTAGAGAGGAATTTAGAAATCTTTTCTTCGCGATTTCCTTCTTCTTCTTCTCCTCCTTCTATCTAATTCAAATCATTATTATTACGTTAAATCCGTGTACGCATCTCCTCCACTCTGCTTCTGAAGCTGGGGTTTTGGCTGGGGAGAGGGTTAACGCTTGCGGCTCCAGCACCAAACGGATATAGATGGATTCGATTTGAGGTAAGGGAACGATATTCCTACACCTATTTTTCTTATAATACGTTCCATATTTTTACACCTGAGCCACGCCTGGTTAGCTCTATCACGGGTGAACTTAGAAATATGATCCCTATTCCTCACTCTAGACATTTATTTACTTATTTATTATTTTTTTTATGCAAATGAGCCAGGAAAGACCTAACTCAAGAGTAACTGTATTAATATAAGAGAGAGTACATGAGATTAGAAAGAATAATAGGAAATAAAGAAGAGTGAGAAGTTACCGACTTTGCACCTAGATCAGAGTACAGAAGAGTGCGAGTACACAGAGTTTCATACAGGATTTCTTTTAGAGTGAAAGTGCTCAGCTTTGTTCTATAAAGATGGGAAACTCAGAAATTAAGTTGTGCTGGAGTTAGAAGATAGTGATGACCTTTCCAACAGCTCCTTCATATATTTGGATATTTATTGAATTGAAAGGCAGTTTTGATCATCTGTGTGTTCAGTTCAGGATAAAAAAAGTTTTGCAATTTGCTTAGCCACAAATGTTGGTTAATAAGCATGAAAATCAAAACATCTTTTATTCCGCTCTTTCCATAAAGCCTATTGAGCTGTAGTAATGAGAATATCCAATCCATTCTGAAGTGGCTGGGAATGTCCATCAGATCGTCAGGAGCTCCACAGCAAGAATTGAGTTTGTGGGAGATTGTTGAAGTAAAATTTCTAAAAGCTTTGACCAGACTTCTCTGGAGAATGGATACTATTTCTGAATTTGAATCGCACAACGAGCATTTGTCTACACCTTTCCAGCCTCTTTTAATGAGGTTCGATTTAGTTAGAATTCTGTCATGGAAGCAGAGATATATAAAGTATTTAACCTTCTCTGGGACGTTTATTTTCATATGATTTTGCTAAAAAATGGCTTGATTCCTCCGTCCAATAGAAAACAATAATAATATTTTGTTGAGAACTTGCCACTTAGAAACCATTTCTACGATGGCCCGGCCCGAGTAAAGAATCCCAGCCCACAAAGCCAAATAAAAAAAAAAAGAAAAATAGGGGAGAAGACTCCCGAAGGGAGTCTTCTTCCTCCGTTCATCGACTCTCAATCGGAGTCGGGAAGGACCCCTCCGACTCTATTTAAGGAGGAGATCCCTCCTCTCTCCCTTTCACCCAAAATCCGAAGCCAAATCGACGGCGATCGTCGGGAAAAATGCTACGGAAGACCGTCCCTGTGCCGTCCATTTTTGCTCGTCGGAAAAGCCTCGCCGGCGTCGAAGGTGAGCCTCCTCCCTTCCTCTCTTCTCCTCCTTTCTCCCTGTGCCCGTGTGCACGATCGCCGGCGACCGAAGATGCCGGATTTCCTTGAAGAAGGGATTTCGGTTTCGTTTGGATTTGGGCGCCGATGGTCGCCGCCGACCACCGATTTTGTGTTTCCTTGAGCGATGGGTCGCTCCCCTCCTACCGACGGCCGTCCCATGCCGGCTGCGCCGCCGATCGGAACTCCAACGGAGGGATCTGTCGGTCCCCTGTTTCGGCCAAGAAAGAGCCCGAAGAAAAAAGAAAAGAAGAAGAAGAAGGAAAGAAAAGAAAAGAAAAAAAAAAAAAAAGGAAAAAGAAAAGAGAAAGAAAAAGAAAAAGAAAAAGAAAAAAAAAGAGAA
>KE504844.1:607876-620634 GCA_000441515.1 Elaeis oleifera
GTTGACAGCAATCAGCTCGCGCGCTCCAATGGAGCACAATTAGTGGTTTTAATTAACTGAGAAGAGAGAGGATTTGGCTGCGACCTGGAGAGGAAAGCAAAACTATTTAATAAAACAACCTTTCATCTGGCGACTGCTGAGAATATGATGGAGAACCATGGACCAGATGTATGATGTGGGATCAAGATCTGCTAGCCACTTAGTTTGATTGGGTCAGAATAGCTTGAAATGAAATTAAGTCGTGTTAGACACCTGAACCTAGCCTAATAATAACTCAGTTGCAACTGCTACTTGGACTGCTGAATAAAATTTTGTTGCCGTTTCCCTTTCAAAGTCTCCTCAAGAGAAAATTTTAATGGAGTACAGGTGAAAAACCTCACATTGACTCGATCATAATCAATGTTGTGGATGAAATTCATCCCGAACCGAAGGCACTAGAGCATGATGAAGCCCGGCGAGTCGACGGCGGTCGAATCTATGAAATTTATCTCAGGCCGGGGGCACTGGAGCATGACGAAGCCCAATGAGTCGATGGCGGTCGGATCTGCAAGAAAAATCCCCGTCAGAGATGGTTCTGACGGAGATCCTTCGATGCTCAAGTTAAATTTCTCGCAACAGAAGGAGAAGAGCGAGTATTTTTTTTTTGAGAGAGAGAGGAGGCGTACCTTTTGGGGTCCTCTATTTACTTTTTATATGTGAGATCGGAGCCTTGAAGAGAGGAGAGGATTTCAGAGATCGTGTGCCCCTCATTGAGTGTCCTCGAGAATCACACTTGATAAAGTTATTTCATGACACATGGAGGTCATACTCATTAATGGCGTGGGCTGACAAGCGACAGCTATAAAACGTAGGGGCTGCTATACTTATGACTACCTCCATTTATTAATGGAATGATTTGATGGGCCACAAAAGGGTCTCATAGAGGATGATGGCTGAATCTAGTAGCAGAAGTCGATATTGGGATCGGTGGTCGAGGACTGGTCAGCTGAGAGTGGGTTGGCAGTAGATGTAAGGGTCGAGGCCGTCATGGGGCTCGTAGGCCGAAGTGGGGATCGGTCGAGCGCAGGAAGCACGGGCACCTGTGGGCGAAAGCGGGATATGCGGGTGCATTTTCTCTTTCTTCTTCCATCATCTTTTCTCTCTTTTATTTTTATCTTATTATAATACCCACGGGAGAATGGCATGAGAAGAGGAGAGGCAGTTAATGCTTCTATTAAATTCACATGACCTCCTTCTCTCCTTCCTTTTGTCTTGTTGTGTGCTTTTAGGGGGATGGGATAAGAGGCAGGGAGGTAAATAAAGCCTCTGTCAGAGTGAATCAAGGCAATCTTCAAGGTATAGGCATGGTGGGTAATGCGGCGTGGAAGTCCTTTAGATTCTACATCTTTGGCTGATACGAAAATATTCCTCACAGAGGGTTCGCTTCTCCCTGAATATCTTGTTGTAGTCATCGACACAACATATGATTGGGAGTAAGGATCGGTTCGAGATCCTCAAAAAAGAGGCCAGGATTGTCGCATCCCTGAGATTGAGGTACTTCTTGGATCGATGTTCGGTGTCTGGGTGCTATATCTGGTTCGACAGTCATGTTGCGGATTGAATCAAAGATCGACCATCGAGACCAAAGTGGCCGGTCGAAGTTGAGATCGGTCCTATAATTTACTGCAACTGAGATCATGTCTATTTATTACTTTGGGTTAGTATTATAATAATATTTCTGCATGCCATCTGTCACGAATCCCCTTCTTGTCTGTGTCTTCGGTGTAGCAGGGGTATCACTCCCCCCCCCCAACATAAGCCCCCTACTCTCTAGCCTGAGCGGGGGTCAGGGACAGGAAGTACAAACCAATGTTTATTTTCGAAGACATGAGTCAGATCCCATATGGATTTATAACGCTTCTAGGATCTGCAGGAGATGCTTCTCTAGAGATTTTGGATGCCTCCAATGAATAGGTGGGACTTGATGTAGGCTAAAATCGGTCCCGTCGGTGGAATTTGGTGTGGACAGAGCTGAGACACATGCAGGGGAGTTCAGATCTAAGGTTGGATGCACCGGCGGATTCGGCAATGCTTGGGTTCGGATCGTTGTCAGGCCTAGGGAGTATGACTTGGCTTGCAGTTCCTGGAGACACAGATCAAGTCCCAGCGTTTTAACCAATATAAGCAAATAGCCTTGATTTATTGCCTCTGGATTTAATGTTTGACAGCATTGTCTTCGGTTTGCGATTTGCCATTTCCATGAGTGGTTCAAATCTGTAATTTCATGTCTTGGTGCCTTGACATGGCTTGACACGATTAGATGTAGAGTCTACAGACGACGTCATACTTTCATGATGGCTTGGTTTGACTAGAGGACATACAGGGGGCATCTAGGTAACTTGGGTCCAGAAGGGATCGGGCATTAATGAATTTGCCATCGATTGTGGAGCTCAAGGGGGATGGGTTCGTACCCAACGGATCAGATATTGGCAAAAGACATAATTTGTCCGAGTGGCCTCGGTCTCAATCTGTTACGAATGAAATTCATCCCGGATTGAAGGTGCTGGAGCATGACGAAGCTCGATAAGTCGACGGCGATCGGATCTGCAAGAAAAGTCTTCACTAGAAATGGCTCTGATAGGGATCCTCCGACGCTCAAGTCAGATTTCTCACAACAGGAAGGAAGAGTGAGTATTTTTTGAGAGAAAGAGGAGGCATACCTTTTGGATCCTCTGTTTATCTTTTTATAGGTGAGTTTGGAGCCTTAGAATGATGAAAGGCCACAAAAGATCTTTTTGCCCTCTTGATGCTCTTGGAAATCATGCCTGATCCTTTGGTTATACAAAGACTGGAGAGTGGTGTCATCTCATAGCAAGTAAGAGCCGTCCTCATTAATTGTTTGGGTTGACAATCAAGAGATGAAAATGGGGCTTGCTTTGCTTTATCCATGGCTATTGTTCTTTTTAAATGAGATGATGTGATAGGACTATTATGAGGCCTCTTAGGGGCCAACGACCTAGGTCAGGGGTTAGAGGTCGATATTGGGATCAATAGCCAGTGTGAAGGTCAAAGCCACCGCAGAGCCTGTAGATCGAGGTGGGGATCGGATGAGCATAGGGAGTGCAGTCATCCGCGAATAGAGGCTAGATTCACAGGTGCATTTTCTCCTTTTCCTCTCTGCCATCTTTTCTCTCTCCTCTACCTTCTCCTCTCTTCCTTTCTGTATTGTTCTGATGCTAATGGGAGGATGGGATGGGGAGTGGGCATTGATGATGCATCTGATTCAATGAAGTTGTGGATTATTTGGGCTAACTTCTCTTCTTCTGAGCTACCCATTTTCTCCCTCTTTCTCTCTTTCTCTTTCTCTCTCTCTCTTTTATTATGTACTGATAGATAGGGCAAGAGAAAGGAGAGAAAGTTCAGTTCAGGTTCGGTGCATAGATAATTATGCCTAGATGGCTCCAGCATCGGCTGAAGCTGGGTATGCGAGAGAGAACTTGAGGCTCGTCTATAGATAACTTCGGAGGGGCATGACCCACCATACGTGCCATGGTTTGATCGGACCATGAGGAGATTAACTTTGTTAAAATATTTTGTCATAGTCACTGGGGTGACGTATGATTAGGAGTAAGGATTAGCCAAGATTTTGAAGGAGTATGAGCCGCAGTATCCCTTAGGTCGGCATCTGAGGTTCGGCAATCTAACTTCAGATCGTCAAGATCTAACTTCGATATAGTTGAGGTCGAGGTGGGGTCGGTCATGCGTGGAGGCGCAAAAATTTACAGGTCGAAGCCGGATGCAGGAGGAGAGCGCGAGCATCCTCCCTCTCTCTCTCCCCACCTTTTGTCTGTCCTCTATTCCTTTTGTCCTATAGTGATGCCCATGGGAAGATGAGATGAGAGAGAGAGAGACAATTAATACCTCTGTCAGATCCAAGTGACCCAAGGGCTGATGAGTAGTAGTTGGCATGGTTTAGGAGTCCTTCCCACATCTTCGACTAGTACCCCACGTATTCAGATAGTACCAAAATATCCCCAACAATAGCCCTCCACTCCTGAGTTTGAGTCATAACTGGGTTGGGCGAAGGGAGTACCACAAATTTGCCGAAGATGTGTTAAGGTAACATTCCTTGCCGAGGATGGAGTCTACTCAGAAAAAAGTGAAGAGCCATCTGCGCGGCAAAGTTGGTATTTGAGGCATCCTTCTCGAAGCTATTTTGTTCGAAGATGAGTTGCCATCAAGGAATTCCATCGAGTCGGTCATCGTGGTTGCGGCCTCCGATCGGCTCACTCATAGACAAAGAGTGTCGTTGGGCCGCTGTGGACCCTCCAATAGTCTTCATATTATTTCAGCCTCTTCTTCTCTTAAGCGCCCCTTTGAAACACCTAGTCAACGAGTTTCTAGGTCAGCCATTAGTGGAATTCAAACAGTACTCATGGTATATTTCATTTAGATGAAGTCAAAGGCACCAACTTCTTCTATTATTTTTGAGGGGATGAGGTATTATCCCCTAATATATGCCCCCTCCCTACTCCCTGGCCTGAGATGATTTTAGGCCCAAGGAGTACAGATCATCAAGCAGGTCGTGAAGACACAAAGTAGGTCTTGATCTTTCCTAATGCCTGTCACATATTCAACCGCTCTATAATGGCTTCAGTCTATTATCCCTGGCTTTGATATTTAATGGGATCTCTATTATCCCCGTCTTTTGGGTCATAATGTGGGGTGCATATCCTGATGTCCCAATGATTACTCGAAGGTGGTGCTTAGGGATCTACCGTTAGCTTCCCCAATGGGGCGGCCAAATAAAGATAGATCAAAGCCTAAGTTCGGGCATATCCAAATTGGGATATATCAATGACCGAGATGTGATATCTCAGTTCTTCGATCTTTGGAGCTTCTATCGTAATGTCAGCCCATTCCTTCTATGATGGTAAAGATGACATCCTTTGGATGCAACATGTGCATCCGATTTAAAAGCAAGGTGTCAATGGGTTAGGGGAGATCGATGTCAGAAGAGACATACATGTGAGAGCTTCAAGGACCGAGTCGATCACATGTGAAAGCTTCAAGGGCACTACCAACGGCTTCGACCATATGGGGAGGTGGTCTCAGTGTCATCTAGAAGGGGTCCGATGGTGGGTGCAGCATGACCTGGGGCCAGACTAGTGATGAGGGTCCCGGCATCGACAAGGATAGGATTGGTCAGTGGGCTCTCTTTGGGTTTCGGTGCTCAGGAGGGGATCAGTGCTAGAGGGGTTCGGTCAGAGGGGTTCGGTGCCACTCAGGAGGGGATCGGTGCCGAAGGGTTCGGTGCTTGGAGGGTTGGTTGTTTGTGCCGGCTTCGACGTCGCCAGTGGCTTCGGCCATGTCGAGGGTACGTAGGAGCTTTTCGGATCTACGGATCCGATGAGGGTCGATGTGAGTGGACGTCTGAGGAGCGCTTTAGAGCCCTCGTTGCCAATTTCCATCGCGTATGTAGGCACACGAGAGGGGGGTCGACTGTGCGGAAGCGTGTAGAGGGTGCACAGAGGGAGTCTGCTGTAGGGGAGATTTAGGACTACTGTGAGTAGTTTTGAGCCCGCCATCGGACACATGGGGAGGGTTCAACCGTCGGAAAAAGTGGCTTTGGTGCCATCGATCTGGCGGCGCTTGGTGCAGAAAGGTGCACATGTGCACGAGAGGACAGGGGTGCTGATATCCCTTTCTTTCTTCTATCTTCCTTCTCCCCTCTTTCCTATGTCACTGATGAGACAGGATAAGAGATCATTGTGCCCGACGAGTATGGAAAACCAAGGCCCATCCCCTTAGTGGGTAACTCCTGATAGATGGTGCACTATCCAAGGGGTAACATGGTGTTCCTTCACCATGGGGTCTGACTCCGTCAAGTTTAAAAATGATCGCTCCTAAAGCCATATATGAATGGCACCAGTATTGTTCGAAGCTGGACCTGTTCAAAGAATCACAGGCTGTCCAAGGAGGACCTCCTATAGGAGGCTTTGGCCTCAGTATTCTTTGTTTCAATTTTTGCATTATTTTAAACTTATGTTCTAATTTTGTGTTAGGAAGGTTTTCTAACCCCCACTGAAGAGTGAGATGTTTTCTCCTCCGCTAGAGTGCAGTCTTCTGCTCCCCCACACCGAAGAGCGGGGCTCTTCCTCCACTTAGGAATGGAGATCTTCCTCTACTGAAAAGCGGAGTTCTTCTTCTCTGCGGAAGAGTGGAGGTCTTCTTCCGCTAAAGAGCGGAGTTAGGCTCGATGGCATTCTCGCTTTTCCAAAACTTGATGGCATCTTCTCTGTTGAGGTAATGGGATCTGATGGTATTTTTGCTCTACTGAAACTCGACGACATCTCTTCTCTATTAAGGCTCGTTTTAGGCTCCTCTATTGAAGAGTAGGTTCTTCGGAAGGTTCTTTCTCTAGGGGCACATGGATGTTGAAAGGGCCTCTTCCCACATTAGTTTAGTCTTGGGCTTGACTCTGATTCAGCATGGGTGCGTAGGGAATGCGACCGCTCATGGGCCATCACAGAGCAAGGGCATGGCACACGCTTGGAGGGAGAATTAACAGGTCCATTTTTTCTCATCATCTTTCTCCCTCTTCGTTAATTTCTTCTTCTTTATTCTTCTTTGCTTATTGATGATAGGATGAGGCTAGAGGAAAATGACAAAGCCCTTTCTCTCTCTCTCTCTCGTCTTATATGTCTTCTCCTCTCTTCTTTCTTTCTTTTTCTGTGTCACTTATGACAAAATTATCATAGGATAGAATAGGAGGGAAAGAGAGACATTAGTGCATGTGCTATGCTCATATGGCTGAGGAGAAATCCAAAGCATATGCATGATGAACGTCATGCGATCGAAAGTTGATAAAATGTAAAGATAATCGTGACGTTTTGTATATTGGTGGCCTCTCGTAGCAGACTTTGGGACTGTTAAAGGCCAGATTAATTTGCAGGATCACTTGCACATGCGAAAGTGCGGCAACTCATGAGGTTCATACATGAATAGTATCATCATAGTCCGAAGTTGGACACATGGAGTCTCTATTCCTGTAATTAAGCAGTTATCAATCAAAACATTTTGAATTTAAAATTTTCACCTTTGCACCCATTGCTTCAGTTTTCATGCATTATTGTATTTCAGACTTAAATATGTTTAGGCTTTGCACCAATGGAGCCTTCTATCTCTCACTGGAGAGTGACGTCTTCTGCCTCCCACTGAATAGTGGATCCTCGGCCTGCTTTTTCATTGAAGAGTGGAGGCTCTGGCCGCACTCTCATTGTGGAGTGGGGGCTTTTGTTGTGCTCTCACTATGGAGTGGGGGCTTCGGATGTACTCCCACCATCATGGGGGCTTAATCTGCACTTCTACCGTGGTAGAGGCTTCATCTGTACCCCCACTTCATGGGGGCTTAATCTGTACTCTCATCTTTGTGGAGACTTCAGATGCACTCTCACCATCATGAGGGCTTCGGATGCACTCCCATCGAACAGTAAAAAATTCGGTTGCACTTCGATTGAATAGTGAAACCTTCGGCTGCTCTCCCGTTGTAGAGTGGGGGCTTTGTCTACTCTTTCGCTGAACAATAAGGACTTTGTCGGCTCTCTCATTGAAGAGTAGGAGCTTCGAATGCTCTTCCATCGGTGTGGGGGCTTTAGTTGTGTATGAGAGTGTGTGGTGTAGCTTCTTCGATCGTGTCAGAGGCCATAGGGGGCGCATGGGGTTACTTTAGTCACCGGGTGGGCTTCGGTGCAACAGATCTGACGAGACTTGATGTACGGACGTGCAAAAGATTTAGGGGCATCGATATCATTTTTTCTTTTTCCACCTCTCTCTCTTCCTATCTTCTTTTGTCTTTATCTAGTTGCATCTCCTGTGGGGGGACAAGATAAGAAGGAAAAAATTTTTGCACACCCCAAGTACGATGGGGAGGAGGAATTATTACATGCACTAGGTTCCAGCAACCTAGGGTCAACCCCAAGTATACGTATGGTGGATAGCGTGCAGCCGAAAATTAGTAATATCCAAGGATGTGGTGTGATATGCTTGGAGACCTCTTGCAGGGGCCACCTACGGAGGCCGTGCATGGGAGGTCTCAGCACCATCCAAGAGCGGACGCAATCGTCCGAAGTCGACTTCGGCATATATCTGGTCAGGGTGCCCGCCACAGTAGATGTTAGAGCCGTTAAAGGCTAGATTAATTCAAGAGGCTGCCTGCGCATGCAAAGGTATGACCGCTCATGGGATTCATGTAGTGATGGCCTCATCATGACCCGAAGTCGGACACGTGGAGTCTTCGATTCCCCCATTAAAAAGTGGGGTTTTCAGCTAGTGGATTTGGGCTCCCACCTCCATGAGCCTATTCTGGCCTACTTCGATCTGGTCTTCTCTCTTACTGAAGAGTGGGATCTTCAGCTACATTCATACTAAAATAGTGAGAGCTTCGGTTGTACTCTCATTGAGCAGTGGGGGCTTCGGTTGCACTCTCATTGAACAGTAAAAATTTGACTGCTCTTCTTTTGAAGAGTAGGGGCTTTGCCTTCTCTTCCACTGAATAATGGGGGCTTCACCGGCTCTCCCACTGAGCAGCGGGGGCTTTGACATTAATTTTGATGCTCTAAGACCAGAGAATTTTATGTAGGTCTTTTGAAGCATATTTCTTCTTTCAATCTGGATTGCGTGCCCCCCATTTATTGGACTTAACCGAAAATGCTTGGGGGGACTTTGATCGATCCATTTGATTTATGGCCGTGAATAAAGTGGCATTTGAGCAACTGAATTTGGCTCTATTTACAAACTCATAGATCACCCATAGGACTTTCTTCAAGGAGTCCCTCCTATCCTGACAAGAAAGAGGAAAAGGCATTTATGACCATAAATAATGGAATAGGTGTAATGTCCCATTATGATGAGGTATAGACAAAAGAGGAGACATCGAGATTAGTTCAAAATCTATTATATATATTTATGTTCTTTTCTTTCTTGATCTTTGGGAGATCTTTTCTCCCTTTCTATTTCTCTCTCTTCTTTAATGCACACTTGAAAAGAAGAGAAGCCATGGGAAGAGAGGAGGTTTCAGAGGGTGGATATGCAGATGCATCTTCATTCTTTCTCCTTCCATCTTTTTTTCTCCCTTCACTTCTTTACTTTCTTCTCTCCTCTCTTCTTTTTGCTGCCGCTCATGACAAGATGGGACAAGAGGAGGGAAAAGGAAAGCTATCAAGTCAAGATAAATTCCGAAGCATATGTGCAGCAGATAATGCATAGTCGGGAACCGATGACGTTTGAGGGGCCTAGCATAGCATATCAGCACTATTCAAGGTTGGATGCGTGCAGGAGAAGTGACACTAGTTGCTCCTATTCCTTTCTCCTTCTTTTCATTCATTTCTTCCTCAGTTCAAGAAATTGACGGAAGTTTCTTCTGAAGTTTATCCTTCTCCCTTGTTTGGAGTGCATGCCCCCATACTTCAAGCCTAAATGATAAACTGGCTATGATTCCTCTCAAGATCCGACAAAAAGGGCTATGGGAGTGCCACTGATTGCTAGCATGAAGTATGGCTTCCAGTCTGAACTTCTCCTAGCCAGTATGCCACAATGTTAGAACATCTCAAGGACGCCCTCAGCAAGTGAATGGAAATGGTTGCATGGCATGGACCACCTTATTTTGTCAGGAGCTAGCAGAGGGGGGTTGTGATGCCACCTTCAATAGCTAATGTGAGGCATGCTTTGGATTAGAATGCCTTAAAGACGCTCTCCTCGGTAGCATGACCATGAATTGCTCGCTCTCCCCCAAAAATGGGCAGATTTTCCTTTAGTGTCAATCTATTATGAATGAAATTCATCCCGGATCGGAGGTGCTGGAGCATGACGAAGTCCGACGAGTCGACAGTGATCGGAGCTATAAGAAAAGTCTCCACTGAAGATGGCTCCAACGGAGACCTTCCAACGCTCAAGTTAGATTTCTTGCAATAGAAGGAAAAGGGTGAGTATTTTTTTGAAAGAAAGAAGAGAAATACTTTTGGGGTCTCCTATTACCTTTTATAGGTGAGTTTGGAGCCTTGAAAAGATGAAAGGCTACAAAAAGATCTTTTGCCCTCATGATGCTCTTGAGAATTTTGCCTGACCCTTTAGTTATACGAAAGCTGAAGAATGGTGTCATCTCATAGCAAGTGAGAGCCGCTCTCATTAATTATTTTGGTTGACAACCAGGAGATGAGAATGGGGTTTGCTTAGCTTTATCCATGGCTATTATTCTTTTTAAATGAGATGATGTGACAGGACTATTATGAGGCCTCTTGGAGGCCAACGACCTAGGCTAAGGGTTAGAGGCCGATGTTGGGATCGGTAGCCAGTGTGAAGGCCAAGGCCACCATAGAGCCCGTAGGCCGAGGTGGAGATCGAACGAGCGTAGGGGTGTAGTCATCCACGAACTGAGACTGGATTCACGGATGCATTTCTCCTTTTTTTTCTCTCTACCACCTTTTCTCTATCCTCTACCTTCTCCTCTCTTCCTTTTTGTATTATTCTGATGGCAACGGGAGGATGGGATGCGGAGTGGGCATTGATGATGCATCTGATTCAATGAAGTTATGGATTATTTGGGCCAATTCTTTCTTCTGAGCTACCCATTTCCTCCTCCTTCTCTCTCTCTTTCTCTCTCTCTTTTTATTATGTACTGACAGATGGGACAAGAGAAAGGAGGGGAAGTTCAGTTCAGATTCGGTGCACAGATAATTATGCCTAGATGGCCCCGACGCTGACTGAAGCTGGGCACGCGAGAGAGAACTTGAGACTTGTCTACAAACATTTTCAGAGGGGCATGACAAACCATACAGTGCCATGGTTTGGTGGGACCATGAGGGGATTAACTTTTTTCGAAATATTTCATCATAATCACTGGAGTGATATATGATTAGGAGTAAGAATTAGCCAAAGATCCTTGAAGGAGGACCCTGAGCCACGGTATCTCTTAGATCGGTATCTGAGGTTTGGCAATCTGACTTCGGATCGTCTAGATCTGACTTCGATATAGTTGAGATCGAGGTAGGGTCGGTTGTGTGTGGAGAGTACAGAAATTTACGGGCCGAAGCTGGATGCGGGAGGAGAGCGCAAGCATCCTCGCCCTCCCTCTCCTTTTCCCACCACCTTTTGTCTGTCCTCTATTCCTTTTATCTTATAGTGATGCTCATGGGAAGATGAGATGAGAGAGAGAGACAATTAATGCCTCTCCGCTAGATCTAAGTGACCTAGGGGTTGATGAGTAGTAGTTGGCATGGTTCAAAAGTCCTTCCTACGTCTTCAGCTAGTACCTCACATGTTCGGATAGTACCAAAATACCCCTAACAATCAACATTCTATAATGCAGTGGAGTTCGTATGGCATCTTTGCAAGTTGCAACGCTATTGAGTTTTTGAAAAGTATTCTTAATTTTTTTAAAATTAATAATGTAAGAATATAAAATTCAAATTATTCATGAACATTTCTAGTATTATTAATAGATTACAATTCTTTTCCTAGTTTTTATTGTTCTGCACCTCTCCAAATTATTTGCAATTGTACATTTGCATTTTTTATTACGAAGATTTGGTTCTTTTTTTTTTTATTAAGAAGAAGATTTGGTTCTTTAATCATCCAATTTTGATTTCAAGTGAGCAAGCCTCTTACTTATAACCATTTTTAACTCTTTCACTTGCCAATTCAATTAAATGAATTCTTTGTAGTTTTAGTTTTGCCTAATTCAATCTACATGGATGTATTCAGGTGGTGTTAGAACCAACATTCCAAGTTCAACCTTCAAGAATTATTTGCCTTCTCTTGTATCAAAATCAATTTATTAATACATTTATATATTCATTTTGAAATAAATAAGCATAAAAAGTTAATAAAACAAAAGATAGCGACCGGTCACCTTGGTGGATAACATTGTAGCGTCTTAAAGAGTGGGTGCAAGAGATGTACATAACTGACACTGAATCCCCCATATATTGCCATGAAAACAGCTTGATCTGGACATTCTCTATGATAAATATTTTTGTCAGTACACTCACCATCAAGAACACGAGAAGCTCGTGAAGAAGTTAAGGGAATACTATATTAATACATATCAATTCAAATAATGAGAAAAATGATGAATCGAAAGGAAAAAGTTTTGATTATTGATATGGAAAGCAATGATGAATCCACTGCCATCCATAAAAAACTCATTGACTATTAATTACCCATCACAGCCAATACTAGTATCTAATTAGTGGACATTATCATATGCCTCCATCAGATACATTCTACTTTAATCTATTATGTGCATTCATTTTATTTGCTAAAATTTGTGATTATCCAACAGAACATCCTCTCCTCTTCTGGAGAACCATATCCCACTAGGTGCACAGATACAGCACTAACATCGGATACCAATTTTATTGTCAAACATTTTCCACCTACGGCTGATACAGAGCACTAATTTCCTCATGCCCCGTGGCATGCCAACAATACAAAAAAAAATAGCTTGGAAATAGGATTGAGCTTCCTGACAATGGCCTTCCATTACTAACAAATGCTCGGACACTTATAGCGAGCTTCTCTTGCTGCTTTCTCAAGTACATATTTACGGAAAAAATTAGTACGGTTGATAGGATGGTCTTCTATATTGCTAAGCATACTGATATTTGTTAGGATTTGACGCTCGAGATTCAGCCCACATTGAGCCCACAGCGAGGTTCGCGGCGAAAAACGGAGTCCAACGAGACCAAGATCACCTGAAACGGAGCTCGGATGGAGGAGAT
>KE504844.1:644925-657685 GCA_000441515.1 Elaeis oleifera
AGAATCGACGGAGATGGGGAGTCGGAGGAGATGGAGAAGGAGGAATGGGTACGGAGGGGGCGGCAGCAGATAGATTAGGGCACGGGAGAATGGGGTATTAAACGAATCTAACGACGCTTTTTAGCGTCGTTACATAATGACGCAAAAAAGCATCGGCATTTGCTTTATTTAACGACGCTTTTGCTAAAAACGTCGGCGTTGAAAATGATGAAATTCAACGACGCTTTTAAGCATCGTTGAATCACGATGCTTTTAAAACATCGGCGGGTCAGCGCGAGCTACCGACGCTTTCCAAGAGCGTCGGCAAAAAATATCGCTAACCTTACATTTTCTATAGTGGATTGTTTATGGGCACTTGAGGGTGTCATCTGTATTCAGTACAATAGTGTTGCCAGGTAGGAGCATAGTGGTGCAAGCTTGGCTATGTGACTGGACTGCTGTATGCTTATTGGTATGTCCGAAGAAAGGACTCAAGAGGACTGGCCTTGGTGTGTGGCATGCTGAGGCGCCGCATGGGTGTTTGGGTAAGAAACATGCACCCCGTGACATCATGGCAGTTCCATTAGACTAAAGTGGTATTTGGTTAAACCTTGTTGGTGGCATTGTTATTGTGTTTCTTTGATTATGTCATAAAACTTTTGAGGAGCATTTGAACAATCCGCTTCAGTTTTGTAGATACGATTTTCAATTAATTTTGTGGTCTTAACGGCTAATTGTGATTGCATCGCGACTCATCTATCAATTTTCATAGTTACATCTTTTGTAATTAATTATATTCTTAAGGCTGTTTTCAGATATTAGTTAAAGGATGGACAGCAAAAAATTATCCAGCTAACCAGCCAAGCAGTATTTAAATAGTGAATAAATAACCTTATTCGGTCCATGGGTAAAAAAGGGACCCAACCGTACGTACATGTTGAAGTTATTTCTGAAAGGGAGGGTGAACAAACTTAAACCACCAACAACTCTCTCCCTCTTTATTATTATTTTTTACTTTTTATAATTTTAGTTCAAACACCAATATTCAAATGTCAAATGGCAGACAAGGTTGTTTGCTGGCCACTGATTAGGTTATGAATACAAATAATTAAAATTATTTAAAAAATAATTATCTATTCAATATAGAGATCCATTCTGCACTGTTGGCTGCGAATAATTGGCCGCGTATTAAAAAGAGAAGGAAAATCCATAGCTTCTAAGATAGAGATATAATTATTAAAAAAATTTTATGCATCATGGCAGCGTAGGATATGCCCACCGTCTGCAGTATTTGGTTCATATGTAGAATCGAAGTATGGTGTATGAAATTTTTTTTTTCAATTTTATATGTAAATTAATCATTATAAATGGTACGTATGATTCTACATCACTAATGGTACATAAAATTTTTCATAATTATTTTGATTAAATCCGCCAGCTCAACAGTGGATCAGTGTAACTACAAAGAAGCATGCACAAACGTCCATAAAATATAAATAGGAGGTGCAAAGGGAGCAATACAAATGTACTTGTGTATGTCCTTTTATGGTTGGACTAGTCCGTCGTTGAACTGGTGGATCCGATCCAGTCGACAAATTTCGCGCGCACACAATCAACTGAAGCAGTCTAATGCCGTCTCATAACATCGGGCAGTCTTGTAGTGGTAACGTGTACGGATGAAGGCGCCACCTCATTTACTGGATCTTGGCCAATCTACTCCTCATCATGTCTAAGAATCCGAACAAGAGTCAGCACGTTCGACGTCTCTTTGCTCTCTTTCCTGTCTAACTGTAGATAGATCACTTCCAACCCAAGGCTAACGGAGTGGATGTCCGTTAATCATATAATCACCCAAAATACCTCTCTTTCTATGAGTACTCCAAAAGAGGAGTGGATGTCCGTTAATCATATAATCACCGAAAAAATCCTCTCTTCCTATGTGTATTGCAAAAGAAATTTTACTACGTTACTTTAAATATATTTTAATTTTTTATTATTTATTTATTTTAATTATTAATTAATATAATTATTCCGATATCAATTGATTGAAATATTCATGTGCATGATTAATGCATTGAATATTTTAAAAATTAAATTAATTTTTTTAAAAAAAATTATTATGAGTTACGAATACAAAAATGCTATGGATGGGACAGTGATGGTACGAAAAAATCACGGATCAGAGAAGAACTATCGGCCAGTATGTATGGGATGGGGGCCCACAGAAGTCATTAGTGCCGGGGAATAGGGGAACTGTAGGCACGCACGAGGCGGGAGTGGGGTGCAGAAGCCATAGGCGTCGGAGAGGGAGGCTCGGAAGGGAGGTGTGTAGGAATTGCGGACGTCAGAGAGGATGATGGGCTAGGGTGGGAATTACAGGTGTGTGGGGCAAGAGGGGAGGGAGGCCAACTGTAGAGGATCCACGGGTCCCCCACTTGGGGGGTGAGGGAACCGACAGCATACGGGTGGAGGAGGGTATAGAAGCCACTGGGGTCGGAGGAGGGGTGTGGTGGGAGAACTACTGATGCATAAGATGGAGGGTTAGAGGCCGAGGCGGAAGAGCTGCAAGTGCCGGAGGGGGGCACGAGGGCAGAGGAGCTGCTAGCAAGCTGGAGGGTTAGAAGAGCCGTGGGTAGCATCCAGAAGGAGGAGGGGTGGTGAACGGAGAAGCCACAGGCAAAAATAAATATTATTTTTTAAAAATAAATATATAAAATAATAATATAAATATTTAATATTTTTATAATAAATATTATATAAAAAAAGTACCATAATAAAATCTTCGGATCCGGCCAAACTTACCGGCGCTGGATCTTATTCCTTTTTTTCCCACTTTTTTATTACTTTGTGGGTCCCGGCTATTTAGCAGACCTGGTCCCTATAAAAGGTCCATATACAATACTGCCAAATCTCCCAGGGGAATTAATGCTGCACACAAATGCTTGAGGTCCCTGTCTCACCCACAACATAATAATAATTAAAAACCATTTATTAGATAACTGTTGTTAAAATAATACAAAGGCTGCTGCAAAACATAAATAACTATTGTTATTAAAATTGCATGGTTCATTTGAATAAATAAATAATATTATTAGGATCATTTAATCGATCCCTAACTCCGACTCTACATCGACTCAATGAACATATTACACCGACTCACAATCGATTGACCGACCGACGGTCGGCTATTATCAACCAATAAAGAACGACTTTGGTCGAAGACCATCAACATATCAGAGTTACCGACCGATACTTATTCGGATCTCCAAGACTACCGGCTTATCACTATTACCGATATATAGTCGGTCTATCTTCTCAACAAACTTAACCGTTATAAACGGTTATCGATTACGTATCACGGTCATTAGTGGGCATAAACAATCCATTAACTCCATGATTATGGTCTAGTAATTTAGTGTCATAAAAAGCGAGACCACGTGCTCGACAGTTACATCAGAATTATCTATAAAAGGGAGGTAAATGAACAGTACCGGTAAGATAATTCTAGGCTAATGCCCTATCATTTTGATTACTCATTATCTGCTGTTCACCAACTCCCCACTGACTTAAGCATCGGAGGATCCCCACCGGACACAATTTCGATCTGTGAAGACTTCGTTTTGCAGGTGCTCTTCACCGACGACAGGCGACAGGAGATTGGCCGCAACAGATTGGTGCACCAGGAAGGAAGAAAATGATACAATTAACCATGCTGAAAATTAGAGCTCAACACTCGACTGGATCGGTGAGGCGGTTTTTCCATCAAGAAGATGTTCCTCCCCACCTCCAGTGGCAGAGCTTAGTTCTTCACGTCTTGTGGTCACTACAGAGGTATAGATTGCTGCAATCATGCAACAAATGAAGGTTTTGATGGAGGCAGTTCAAAGCCTTCAGCAGCAGCAACCCAGCAGCAGTAGCACCGTCGGTGGAGCAGTCGGTGGCTCAGTCAGTGCCATCCAGGCACAGCCGTCGTCCTCAACGACGCTCACCTTTCATCTCCGAAGCGACGACCGTCTCGACACTCCCATTGAGATGGGCAACCGCATTCTCGGCACTCCCATCGTGCCACCCATCATTCACGGCATTCTCTCTCTCCTTCCCATCTACACAATACCAAGAAGGGAAACGACCGCGGACGCTTTCTGCTTCTCCCTCTTCAAGCTCTTCAGGAGGTTCTACCTCTGAAGTTTTCCAGCAATGACGGCTTGATGACTACGAACGTAAGTTCATAGAGATTGATTGCCAGCTTGCTCGACTTCAGGTGGAAGGTCAGAAGTCTTCCAATGACTATGACTTTCACACTGTCCAGCCTCTCTTTCGGCGCATCTTGGATGAACTAATTCTTCTCGGATCAAGATGCCACAGATAGAGCCATACGACGGCTCTACCGACCCGATCAACCACTTAGAGAGCTATAAGGCTCTCATGATGATTCAGGGGCAATTGACGCCCTCTTATACATTGGCTTCCCGATAACTTTTTAGAAAGCTGCTCGAGCCTGGTATTTCAGACTTCAGTCGGGAAGCATTAACTCTTTCGAGCAGTTAGAGCATTCCTTCATAGCCTACTTTAGCACTAGCCAAAGGCCACCACGGACATCAGACAGTCTCTTCTCTATCAAGCAAGGCAAGACAGAGACATTGAGGGACTTTGTGGCTCGTTTCAATACAGCCACACTTGAGGTCAGGGACCT
This sequence comes from Elaeis oleifera, assembly GCA_000441515.1. Classification (NCBI taxonomy): domain Eukaryota; kingdom Viridiplantae; phylum Streptophyta; class Magnoliopsida; order Arecales; family Arecaceae; genus Elaeis; species Elaeis oleifera. Next base: position 649,598 of record KE504844.1, read on the forward strand.
CAATGAAGATATGGCTATGTCGGCCATGAAGAAGGGTTTGAGGGGATCGAGATTCACCTACTCTTTTGACAAAACTCTCCTTCGGACCTATGCTGAACTTCTAGAGCACGCGTACAAGTACATTCATGCGGATGAAGCTGCTTCTGACCGACACAGATAGATGAAAAGGTCAGAAGAAGAACAAAGAAAAGTGAAGCTCCGATCGAATCAAGTAGGTCGATTGCCAATAAGCGAGCTTCATCTCGACGACAGAGTGTGAAGCCAAGCAGCTACAGTAGGTATGACTCCTATACTCCTTTTTTTGCTCCCCATATGCAGATCCTGATGGAGATGGAAGGAGAGAAGTGCTTACGATACCCCCCCCAATGAAAGCACCATCGAGGAACTAAGATAGGAAGAAGTACTGTCAGTTCTATCATGATCACGGTCACGATACCGAACAGTGTATCTAGTTCAGGAATGAGATAGAGGCCCTGATTCAATGAGACTATCTCAAAAAATTTTGACGTGATCGCCCGACTCAACCTCCCACAGACCAACAACCTCAGCTGCAAACTAAGGAGACACTCAACAATCGACCAACAGTGGAAGTAATCAACATGATCTCTGGACAATAGAAGAACTGGGGGGCAACTTCCGAAGAAGAGTTGACAAAGAAACGACGACTCGATAATGTAATTATCTTTTCGGAAGATAATGTTCGGAGAATACAAACTCTCCATAATGATGCTATCATTGTCTCGGCAATGATAGCAAATCATGATGTAAAAAAAATTTAGTGGATAATGGAAGCTCGATGGATGTTTGTTTTACTCGATTTTCTCTCGAATACGACTACCGACTGATTGACTTAGGAGAGTCTCGATGCCATTAGTTAGCTTCACTAAAGATGCGGTTACTGTGGAAGGAGAAATCACTCTCTCATTAACTGCAGAAACTGAACCATAACAGAGTACTATTTTCGTGACATTCACGGTTGTCCGAGCTTCCTCAGCTTATAATGCCATACTCAGACGATCTGGACTTAATGCTTTGAGAGTAGTAGTCTCAACTTATCATCTACTAGTCTGATTTTCGATAAGAAATGAAGTCGGAGAGATGCGTGGTGATCAACAACTTGTCCGACGTTGCTTCCTAGTTTCCACACAAAATAATCAACCTGAAGACTCTTTGTCCGTTGATAAATTGGACCAAAGAGAAAATGAAGAAAGGGTGAACTGGCTGAGCAATTGGTTTCCATCCCACTGAAAGAAGAAGATCCTGAGAAGATAGTCCAAATTGGATCGCAGTTGCCTGATCCGAAGCGGCAACAACTAATAAATCTACTAAGAGCAAACATCGATATTTTTGCTTGGCTGGCTACTGACATGCCAGATATTCCTTCGAAGGTAATAATTCATCGGCTAAACATTGATCCAAAGGTTAAACTGGTAAGACAAAAGAAAGACCTTTTACATCTGAAAGGCAGAAGGTCATCGACGAAGAAGTCGACAAGTTCTCGCAGCTGGCTTCATCAGGAAAGCTAATTATCTCGATTGGCTCACCAATATAGTAGTGGTGAGAAAACTAATGAGAAGTGAAGAGTCTGCATCGACTACACAAATTTAAATGAAACCTGTCTGAAGGACAGTTTCTCCTTACCAAAAATGATCAATTAGTTGATACAACTTCGAGACACCGACTCTTAAGCTTTATGGATACTTTTGCAAGCTATAATCAGATTCGGATGGCACCCGAAGATGAGGAGCACACAACCTTCATAACCGACAAAGGCATCTATTATTATAAAATAATTCTTTTCGATTTAAAAAATATCGGAGCCACATATCAACGGCTAATTAACAAAATCTTCAAGGCACAGATCGGGCAAAATATGGAAGTTTATATGGATGATATGTTGGTAAAAAATTCTCAAACTTCTGATCATATTTGAAATCTCGAAGAAGCCTTCAGCACACTTCGACGACATCAGATAAAGTTGAATCCGACTAAGTGTGCATTCGAAGTAACTTCTGAGAAGTTTCTCGAATTTCTTGTATCACAATGAGAAATCGAGGCAAATCTCAAAAAAATAAAGGCTATCATCAACATAAAGTATTCAAGCTTCAAGAAAGAGATACAACAACTCAATGGAAGGATCGCCGCACTCAATCGATTCATATCAAGATTGACAGAAAGATGCCTGCCCTTCTTCAAGATCTTAAGACAATCAAATGACTTCAAATGGTCAGATGAGTATCGACAATCCTTTGAAGATCTCAAAAGATATCTGGCATCTCCACCATTGCTTACAAAATCAAAGGTCGAAAAAATTTTGTATCTCTACTTGGCGATATCAACAGAGGCAGTTAGTTTGATGCTTATCCAAGAGGATAAAAATCGAACTCAACGATCGATCTACTACACTAGCAAAGTGCTCCACAATGCTAAAGTAAGATATTCAAGAGCTGAGAAGATGATTTACGCTCTAATCATATCATCACAATGACTTCGCTCATACTTCCAAGCACATTCTATCATCATCTTGACAGATCAGCCGTTGAAGATAATTTTATACCGACCTGATACTTCAGGTTGAATGGCAAAGTGGGTGATAAAACTCAGCAAATTTGATATACAATATCGTCTACATCTATCGATGAAGGCGTAAGTTTTGGCCGATTTCGTCACCGAGGGCACAATTCCAGACAATAATCCTGAAGATGAATCCAACGATAAAATAAAGCAAGCTACAACTCTCGAGCCTGACTTAACGTCGGCATGGGTGCTACATATTGATGGAGCATCTAATGCACAAGACAGTGAAGCTGTCTCATCTTCACCAATTCTGAAGGGGTTATAACTGAATATGCCCTTAGATTCAACTTCAAAGCTTCGAATAACCAAGCCGAATATAAAGCACTCTTATCCGGCTTAAAATTACCAAGGAGCTTGACATTGACAGTCTAAAGGTCTTCATCGACTCACAGTTGATTGTCGGACAGGTCAAAAATGAATTTGAAGCCTGAGACCTTGGTATGATGAAGTATCTTCAGAAGGTGAAAGATCTTATGTCCACTTTGAAGTATTTTGAGATCTTTCACATTCTAAGAGCAAAAAATGTTCGAGCTGACGTACTTTCGTGGTTCGCAATCACTTTTTTCAACTCACTGGGTCGGACATTCGTCGAATATCTTGAACAGCCGAGTATTGATAAAGTTGAAGAAATACTACAAATCACTGATGAACCAAGCTAGATGGATCTAATTATTCAGTACTTAGCTGATGGAACTCTACCTACAGATCTCTCAGAAGCCAAACGACTCAGATGGATGGTCTCGTAATACATTTTGATGAATGGCCAACTATATAAGAGGTCGTTCTCTCTTTCCTTACTGAAGCATTTGAGACCGACAGATGCCGACTATGCACTCAAAGATGTTCACGAAGAGATTTGTGGAAATTACTTGAGGGGCAAATCTTTGGCTTACAAAGTCTTACAATAAGGATATTATTGGTCCACCATAAAGAAAGATGCAGCTAAACTTGTCCGAAGGTGTGAACCATGTCAGAAATATGTAAATATACAACACCAACCGGCTAGTCAGCTGACATCAATTATTACACTATGACCCTTCATACAATAAAGAATTGACATACTTGGTCTTTTCCCTCCAGTATTTGGTCAGAGAAAATTCATAGTGGTCACCATTAATTACTTCACCAAATGGATGGAAGCTGAACCTTTGGCATAAATAACTGAAAGTAAGATAGAAGATTTTATTTAGAAATCAATCATATGCAGATTTGATTTACCATACACCATCATCACTGATAATGATCGACAATTCGACAATCAAAACTTTAAAAATTCTGTGCGAAATTTCATATTATGCACAAATTCACATCAATCAACCATCCATAATCCAATGGTGAAGTGGAAGTAACAAACCGAATAATCCTACATGGACTCAAAACTAGATTGAATGAAGCCAAAGGCTTTTGGATGGAAGAACTATATCCGATCTTATGGGCATATCGAACGACTCCTCGCATACTAATGAGAGAATCGCCATTTAATCTGACCTATGAAACAGAAGCGATGATCCCACTCAAGATCGGATTACCATCAGCAAGGATGGAATAATACAATGAGCCGAGCAATTCAGAATGTCAGAGAGCCAATCTAGATCTACTTTCAGAAGTTCGACAACAGGCTTAAGTTCGGATGGCAGCATATCGGCAAAGAGTAGTCCGATATTATAATTCAAAAGTTAAGCCGAAAGTTTTTCATCCAGGAGATCTGATCCTAAGAAAGGCAGAAGTTTCAAAATCTCTGGACCAGAGAAAATTATCTCCGAATTGGGAAGGACCTTGTAGAATAATTGAAACACTTATGCCAGATGCGTATCAGCTGGAAACTCTTAAGGGAGCAGTTATTCCTCGAATGTAGAATGCTAACAACTTAAATATGTATTATCAATAAAATTGTTCATATGTACAGTACTCAGAATGAAACATTAAATTTCAGAATCACAAAAGTTTCAGCCGACTACAAAGTGATGTTAAACTGATAAATGGATGGTCAATTCCTATCAACTATATTTCAGTTTTTCACTGTAAAAACTGACACATCGACTATATCTTGACTTTCACTATAAAAATCGATAAACCGACTGTATTTGGTACCGACTATATATTGGCTTTCCACTATAAAAGCTGGCTCTAATCGAATGATTATTTATACCGACTTAATTTAACTAAGCGAAATATTATGCCAATGTGATGCAGATTAAATTAGAACTATACCGATTTGACTACAGTCAGTCGAATGATATTCGGCTTACCACCGTTTATCAAATAACTAAACATACTAACCCGACTACGATCGATCGAAGGATATTCGGCTTATCATTGTTTACCTAAATACCTAAAAGATAAAGTATATCGATTAATATTCGACTAACAGATGAATTCTACAAGTACTGCTAAACATTCGGCTTGTCGATCGATATTCGGTAGTCAAATGATAATTCTACGATATTGTAATTACACAAAAGAGAAAGAGTTGGTACTTAAATTTTTTTTAAATTTATTAAAAAATTATAAATTAGATCGAAGTCTGATTACAAAAGTTTCTGATTACAAAATAAAATAAAAATATTATATCGATCACCAGTCATTGTCTCCATCTCCTTGCTCCGGTGCAGCATTGGCGATTGAAACATCTTCTGGTGCAGTCGGTGCAACGTCTTCAGTCGGTGCAGCCCCTTCTTCGATAGCTCATCTTTCGAAGCAGGAGGGATGATGCTGCTCAAGTCCAGATCTAGGTACAACTTTCAGATCACATCTCGACCGTCCTCATACTTGACACAGTAAGAGGCGAATCCATCTTCAAGGATTTCTTTCTTGAGCTCTTTCGAGTTCTTGAAGTTCTCGATGGCTTAGTTCAGAGCTTCCCTTGCCGATCCTGCTTCAGCTTTTGCCAACTCTGCATCAGCTCTTACGGAGGCCAACTCAGCATCGGCAGTGCCAACTTTTCCAAGGTGGCTCGATGCCTTTTATGTTTGGCTTCGAGTTCATCAATACAGCCATCCCTTTCTCATCGAAGCCGATGGATGGAGTACTTTTTGCTCTTGACCCACAACTCAAGAGATGAAATATTTTGATGAGCCGACTCAAGTTCGACTCTAAAAGATTGTAGAATGGAGGTCAAGCAAGAGACTTCTTCTTGAAGCTTTGCCTCCACTCAATCACCGCTTGGAGTTGTTCAAGGGCTGCCGTCTTCTTAGCATTGATGGCTGCCACTTTATCCATCCATGACCGACGGAAGTTGGCAATCTTCCGATAGCCGACCTCCAGGTCATGCATACCGTGTGCCCACTAAAAGTAGAAGATAAGTTAGATCAGATCAAAAAAAAGAGTCAGAAACTTACCCGAGCATCATTGAATAAAAGGAAGAAATATCTCGGCTACTGTCCGATTCTTCCTATTCTCTTGATCAGTTAGGAGAAGAGCAGCTTGAATGAGCTGCTTGGCCAATGTCGGATTGGCCAAGGCCGACTCACCCTCAAAATTCTGATGTCGAAAGAACGGGATGGCCTGCCGACGATCCATCATCAGCCGAAGTCGTCGGCGCTTTCTCCCGATCTTCTGTCAGTAGCCCCATGCTTGAGAACGTAGGGAAGTCGGCGCTCGACTGCGTCCGAAATGTTTCGCTGTCGGAACAGCTGGAGTAGCTATAGATCGTTCTGGCTTGGCTGTGACTTCTGCCTCGATCCGAGCTTCAACTGATGGAGCTACCGATAGTACTGCTACAGCTCCGTCTTCTCCTGCCACCCCATCTTCAGCGAATGGCACCTCTGGGAGCGTTGTCGGTGTCGATAACATCAAAACTGGCTTGGAAACCGACTTTGATGGAATGTTAGATTCCCTCACCGACGTAGATGGAGTAACTATCCGACCCTTCTTCAACGGTCGGAGGTCCAGCTTTAGATGCTGCCTTCCTCTTGGCAGCATGCTGACGAATATCAACAGTCGATACTCGTGTCCTCGGCTGCATGACTGTAATCAGAATAAAAGTTAGTACAGTTCAGAAATAAACAAAGCAAAATATAAACAATCGACTATGTTATACCTAAGGAGGTGACCGAACTAAAGCCGGCATTGTAAAGAACTTGTTTGGTCATCAGCTCTCGCTGTGATGGAACTGCCATATCCTTCAATCGATGGAAATCTTCCTGATCATTGACCTCCACCCAACTATTCTCGTTGGAGCTGGTCCTTGGATCACCCCATCATGAAAGAAAGCTCCAAGAAGAAGAATAAGAATAAAAAGAATTGGTTCTTCCATCTATGAATGGACGATGGAAGATCGGTGATGAAAGAAAGGTCTTTTCTCAGATTGAAGAACCACCAACCCTTGGCCTTGGGATGAGGACGAAGGATGAAGAAAGTTCGAAAGAGAGAAGGATGAGGCTCAATCGGTATGAGCCAATATAACGAAGCAAAACTGATGATCAGTTGGATAGAGTTCAAAGCTAGCTGAGCAGGATAGAGACCGTAATAGTCAAAAAGATTTCGGACGAACTCCAAAATTGAGAATCAAAGACGGCCCGAAGGTCTTCGACATAAAATACGACCTGACCCGGAGGAGGAGAATTAACCCGACCATCTGTGTCAGGAACAAAGAGCTGATACTGCTTCAAGATACGATACTGCTCCCAAAGCCGTTCAACATTGGGTTCGGATAGGGAAGAAGCCTCCACTTTCGAACCCGAAGGAGAGTCATCGGTCGAATTCTCCGATCAACTATCCCGAGCAGAAGAAGCCCTAGCCATAAAGATGAAAAACTAGAAAAAATCCTAAAATAAAAACTCAAAGAGGAGACGGACCCAAGGAGAAGGAAAACTTAACCTGAAGTTAAAAAGGGGCGGAGAAGAGACCCTGGAGCTCTGGTACTAGAGTGATCTTCCGACAGAACTGCTACAACAAAACAGGTTATTAGCGATGAAAAGTTTTATTGCTAATAACTGATTTTCGTTGTTAATATATATTAACGACGTAATTTTATTGCTAATATTTTATTATCAATAATCGCATCATTGATAATATTTTACGATGAAAAAAAATTCCGTCGCTAATAAAAGATATTTACGATGAGTATTTTTCATCGTTAAAATAAAAGTTGAAAAATTTAATCATAAAAAAGATATTTATGATGAATTATACTGTCTCTAATAAATAAAAATTAATAGTGATGAAAATATTTTTGTCACTATTAATTCAAAGTTTTAGCGACTAAAAGTTTACATCACAAAAAATATTTTTTGTAACGAAAAAGTTTTATTGCTATTAGTTTAATAAAAAAATTTTAAGAAACAAAATTGATTAATATTAACGATAAAAATTACATCGTAAATGATTCAATTTATGATAAAATTTATGTCGCTAATAATTATTTACGATAAAAATTTTTCATCGCTGTTAATTATATATTTATTAAAAATTAATTATGTTAGTAAATATTTTGACGATGAATCTTTCATCGTGAATAATTTCATTGGTAATAATTTAGTCATATTTTTTTTAAAAAAAATTGTGAATATA
>KE504844.1:668589-687531 GCA_000441515.1 Elaeis oleifera
ATTATTTATGACGTAATATTTTTATCACAAATAATTTATAATTTTTAAATTTTTTAAATTTTTTATTTTTTTCACATATTAGAGATAAAAATTTTCATCATAAATAATTAGGTATTTATGATGAAAATTAATTTTCATCATCAATACTAGATTATTTATGACATAAAATTTTTATCGTCAATAATCTTTAATTATTGAATTTTTAAAATTTTTTATTTTTTTAAAATATTAGTGATGAAACTTTTTCATCATAAATAACAAGTATTTGTGATGAAAATTATTTTTTCATCACAAATACTTCTATTATTTATGATGAAACTATTTTTTTCATGAATATTTAAAATTTAAATTAAGATAAATATTTTATTATTTATGATGATTAATTTTATCATAAATAATATATAATTATGATAAAATTTTATTTTCATCATAAATATGTATCTATTTGCAATGAAAATAATTTTCATCGTAAATAATTTATTATTAGTGACGAATTTAGTTTTTCATCGTAAATATCTTTATTGACGATGAAAGATATTTTCGTCGTCAATAAATTCATCGTAAAACTATCTTTCTTGTAGTGAACCTTCGCTGCAGAGGATAGTGATAAATGTAAAGTAAAAGTTTGGCTAAAAGTGACTCCATATATATAGGATCCCTCAACAATTCGGATGAAATCAGTCAAATCTGAATCTCATCAGATGACGACATGTGGCAACATCCAGACCGATCATTGATCGAACGGTTCGACGCACCTGCTCTAGATCGTGCCACCTCACCGTTATCCATGTGAACACCTCCAATCCAATGATGTTTGGATACGTGGCCAAGATCTACTATTTAGAATCAAATCGTCTGATACCGAATTATTTTCTGAAATGATGGCTCAATAATGATTTCACAGCTATCGAAACAACAAAATAGTCGGAGATCTCTCATACCTCGAAAAGTCATTATCATCAATAGTCGAGTCGGGGCTCGAGACGATACGTAATGACTCCCTTCGTCCAACATGACAGACCACGTGATAATATACACATCGGATCACTTTGGGCTTGGGAGTAGGGGCAACTGTTGGGACCATTCAACCGACCCCTGACTTCAACTCTATATCGGTCGAATGAACACATTGCACCGACTCACAATCGGTTAACCGACCGACAGTCAGCTATTATCAACTAACAACGGACGACTCCGATCGAAGACCATCGACATATCAGAGTTACCGATCGATGGTCATTCAGGTCTCCAGGACTACCGGCTTACCACTATTATCGATATATAGTCGGTCTGTCTTCTTAATATACTTAGCCATTATAAATGGTTATCGATTATGTGTCATGATCATTAGTGAGCATAAACAACCCATTAACTTCATGATTATGGTCCGATAATTTAGCATCATAAAAGCGGAACCACGTGCTCGACAGTTACATCAGAATCATCTATAAAAGGGAGATAAATGAATAGCACTGATAAGACAATTCTGAGCTAATATCCTACCATTTCGATTACTCATTAGCTACTGTTTACCAACTCTCCGCTGACTTAAGCATCAGAGGGTCCCCATCGGATATAATTTCGATCTGTGAGGATTTTATTTTGCAGATGCTCTGCACCGGCGACATGCGACAGGGGATTGGCTGCAACAGTATTTTAAAATCAAAATAAAAGAGAATTTCTTATTCATCAAAGTGAGATTTGATTAACAATAGTAATTGTAGTCAACGGTAAAGGTTTAAGAGAATAAACCGTTACTATCATGTCATGGTGTCACTGAAACCTTGTGACCTTAATAAAGAATAATAAATATTTATATCCTTAAAACATATAAAAAAATGGATCTCCTGTGGTGCACCATACGGTGCGATGCATTATGTGCGATCATACGTCGATGCAAGTCATAGAGTGCACGCCGCATGCGGTCACATATAACTGTTCGTCATGTGATGGATGGTATGTACGATGCTCCATACCATATGGTATATTGCAAGTACCGTAGAGGATTCATATCCATAAATAAATGAAGGTATATTATCCAAATCCCTAAAAGAAAAAAAAAGAAGACAACGGAATCATTTAATTTAATGGAGAGTAACACTGGCCTTTTGAAGCATTCAAGAGCCCACTCTCTAGCTCTTCTCCTCGCCCACTTCTCTCTCTCTCTCTCGCTACTGCTACTACTACTAAGAAGAGGCACATGACCTTCCCCATGGCCAAACCACACGAAGGCCATGAGACTCAATACCACCACCTATGAGAACCGACCCAGTCTAGGGCCCAGTTCGCATTTCATGTGAGGGTCCACATGTCGCAGATCCATGGCCAATCGTGGGGTAGTCGTGTGCAACCCGATTGTGGAAGAAAAAAGAGAGCAAATCCTCCCCTATTTCGGCTCCAAATAGAACTCCTCCCTCACCCTCTCTCTTGTTCTCTGTCTCCTGTGCACTCTCTCTCTCTTGCTCTCTTCTCCCGCGCTCTCTCTTCCATTCTCTATCTCTCGTGCTCGCTCTCTCCCCCTCTATCTCTCTTGTGCTCTCTTCCCTCCTTAGGGCTCTCTCTTGCCCTCTCTAACACTCTGAGCTCTCCTCTCTTACCTGTATTTCCTCCATCATATAGCCCTCTCCTTTTCCTTTCTTACTTTCTTTTCGTCTTTGTGTGTGTGTGTGTAAGTGGGTTGAAAGATAGAAAATAGAGAAAAGAAAGAAAGAAAGAAAGAAAGAAGGAAATAGGATATCTCTTCTCCTCTCTCTTTCTCTCTCCTTCCCTTTTCTTTTTTCCCTTTATTCTCTTCTTGTTGTTGTTGTTTTGGGGCTGTGGTTGTTGCCATGAGGGAGCTCTTCATCATGGCAGGTAAGATTAAGTATCCTTTTGTATAGTTTGGCTGATCTCAATTACAAGTTAATAAGTAGATATTAGAACTCTTGGTATGTAGTTAAATTCTATTAGAATTAAGCATTAGATGATGAAATTCTTGTGTATAGTTAATTTCTATTATGAGTTAGTTAGTAGATAATGGAATAAATAGTAGGGTAAAGAAACAAAAACTTGAAGCATTGTAATAAGAAAATTTGGGAAGATGGATGCTTTATGTTTGGGGAATGGATTAACTCTACCTAGATTTAATTTGTGAATTTTATGTAGAATATTTGGCTGAAGAGTACCTGAGCTAGATAGATCGTAGAAAGCAGTGAAAGCCCAAATAAATGGGCTAGAGCATCAAAATGGGAACCTAAGCTTCAAATAACCATAACTTTTGATCCAAGACGAGTTGTGGGATCCATAATATATCAACCAAAAACTCATTCAGTGCCCTACGATGATGAACCTAGTTTATCTGTTCACCCTAGTTTCAGACCCAAAATCCATCATTTTAGTAGGTTTTGAGACCGTTTTATATTTGGAAGTCCGTCTTCTGTTCAGTTTTGTATTCTTAATTTTATTTAATTTTCAATTTTATGGAACTATCCATCCTAGGGTTGAGATACTATAAATATCTTTGTTTTATGTTCAATTATTATCAATAAAATTATTGGATTATTTCTTCGGTTGGAGTTTAGTGTTCTTCCTTATTATCTTGAAGGTTTTTATCTTGTACGAATTCTTGTTTATATGCCAATGCTGCATCAAATTTTAATTTCTTATTATCTAAATGGTTTAAGCTAAAATTTTAATCAGAGATTGTTAACTTATAGTTTATTTGAGTACAAAATTTGAAAATTTTTGGATAAATTTTGTTATGATAAATAATTAATAGATTAGGACTATTTCTGGGAGAAAGGATGAAAGAGAGGATGTTATATTCTCTCCTCTTTCTTTGGCCTTTCTCAAAATAGAGAAATCCTAAGAATTGGAAGACTTAAGAAGGTTGGAAAAATTACTAAAAATTAGTTCAAACCTTATTGTGACTTGTTTACGTGGTGGTGGATTGCTAGGTCCCAAGGAATCCTAATTAATAGGATAATTAATTGCCAAATATCAGTATCTTTGAGGTAAGTATTATTTATATTTTATAATTAATCAAAATTATATGAATATTTATATTATCTCTTTGATTCGATACACATCAATATTGTAAGTAACACTAACATTTGATCATGATCAATCTGAATCAAATGAGAATCATCTTATTCAGTTGAATTGTTGAAATGATACAATCTATTGTAAGTCCGTTCAGATTTGATTGTGCATGAAATTGTTATATATCATTTTTCTGACATGATGTAAATAGTCTTAGTTGATTTTTGATCTAATCATGTATGAAATTTATATAATATGAATAATTGATTAGTGAATCGAGACTTATAAGTTGAACTGAATTATGTTATATGCTATGATCAGATCAGACTCGATAAATTATGGCTATTGTCTATTGAAATGTATGTATCATTGCTGTAACAAGTTGTATCGAGTGGTATCAAGTTGTATCGAGTTGTAACAAGTTATATCAAAGCTATATTAAAGATGTATCGAAAAAAAAAATATAAATTATATATAGTTATTGATATATGTCAGCCATATTATGTATGATGTTTGAACTTGAGATCCCAACTACAGAGGTGATCGTGGTGATATTGAGATCCCCACCATAAGAAATAATTGTGGACTTGAGATCCTTACCATAGGAGATAATTATGGACTTGAGATCCTTTATCATGTCACTTTTAGTGACATAATAAGGGCTGTAGAGCTAAAAGAATTGGATATCCATATTTAATTATAGTATTATAGAATTGACTATATACTAAACTTGTATCTTATCTGTTGATTCCATGTTATTTAAAAGTTGACATAAGACAGCATCTCGAAATATCCTTGATTGCATAATTTGATATTGATCAGATTGGTATCACATTCCATATGATGCATTTGAGTTACATATCATTATGATTTAAATATATTTATAAATGTATATGTTATTTATTGAGCCGTAAAGCTCATAAATCTTTATCTGTTATTTTGAGATTTCAGAATTAGTTTTAAGACCAGACCTTAGAATTTTGGGGTTTGTATATAGAAGGTGAGGCCAGTCTACGAAACATAGTTATTTTTGAAATAGTAAGTATGTAATGATGTTGTATAAAATTGATATCGATTACTGTAAAAGTTGAAATTAAAATTGATCTGTGCAATAATTAGTTGTTCTGTTAATACCGCTGCCTGTGCGATGAGTATGCTATCTTTCATATTATATTAAAGTTTTGCCAGATTGGATACCTTGGATGCCTATATGGTCAGTACTCTATAGGTATGCCACGACTGTTCACACTCTTAAATTTATTTTGATTTAAATTCAAGGTTAGAGGCATCATAGTTAAAATAGTATCATAGCATAGATTTAGTTTATAAGAATGTATAAGAATCAAGGCATGTGCTGAGTGTAAGTGGAATAGTTGTTAGACATTAAGATGTAAAACTTATCTTTGTTATTCTAAACATAGTTGTTGATATTATATTTGTTCTATTAAATTTAAATAATTTTTGATGATGTTTAATAATAAATTAAAGATACTATCAACAGTGTTATGAATGTTGATAGTAATATTAATATGAATTATAGTATTGAAAACTCCCTTTATTGTCAGAATTCATCATGCTAGAGGTGAGCTATTAATTATCTTTTAAATAATTTTGATGATTATGAATTATTGGCATTTGCATAACAAGCATAAGTTGGGAGTATACATTTATGTTATTAATAATTCTTTTATGAATGAAATATATGAGTATTGTTATTTTTATTATGCAGAATGTTAATGTTGACAAGATGAACTTCGGATAGTATTTATATGTAAAAAAGAGAGAGAAAAACTTATGTACTATAATCTTAGAGAATAGAGAACTAAAATTAAGGAATACAGTAAGATATGGATATGTGAGAGCATGATTTAAGGTTACAATAAAGAAATTAGATGAATTCAAATGTTTGAAGTAATCTGAACAAGTATAACTAGAGTATTCAGGAATTGGAATGGATTAGAATAATATAGTAAGTAAGTGGTGGGTGGTAACTCATAAGATAAGTGAAGATTTTTGGTATGATTATATGATGAACAATCTTAGAAAAAAATCGTCAATTATATGGTTATCATTTAGTGAACTTTATTTTTGATAAGAATTATTTTATATAAGCGACTAATTTTATGATATTAATTGTACATAATAGAGATAGTTGATATATTCCCAAAGATAATATAAGCTAAGATAACAAGGAAGCTAGGACTGCCAGACCCAGTACATAGGACATAGATAAATGAAGGATAATTTGTTAAATCCTTTATTGAGGTTATTATTAGTAGGGAAGATCAACCCTGCAAAGTGATTATAAGAACTGTGGGTTCTCTTGGGGTGGAGCAACTAAGGTTGGAAAAGTAGGTAGCAATCTTTTAATACTTTGAAGCATCAGTTCCACTATAAAGTGTGGGATGTTAATTTTCAAACAGAGTATTATAAGTATTCTTTTCAAAGGGTAAGTGTTGAGTATAATGCTATAAAAGCAAAATTTTAGCAAATGAGATGGGACTATGAAAGATTACAAAATATAAATCAAAAGTTTATCGAAGAATATTCTACCTTACAATGTCATGTAACAAGATTGAGACAAAGACTCCCGTCAGATACAGAATCATCATCTGGAGAAAATTGAGATGAGAAAGAGAAAAGAGCAAAGAAATATATGATTTATTATTGCATGGGATAAGTTATGCCATATTTATCTGAATATTTGATTTGAATTTATTTTTGTTATATATTAGAGGATGCAATAGTGATCAATTTTGAATTATATTATTGAAAATTTTTAGAATTAGTTGAATATCTTAATGTGTTTTGAAAAAAGATTTAAGATAATATTCAAGAATTCAAGTAATTGATGGTTAAGCAAATATTCTTACTGAACTTGAAAAGAATTTAAGATTTAGAATTAATTAGAAATGATCTACTAAGCTTAAATTAAAATTCTCCTATTTTATATAATTCTTTGCATAAGATATAGTATAAATATGCATGTAGTTATAAAATATTAAAATTACTTTGATACAAAAATTCCTATAAGAGCATGTAGGTTTGAATAATTAGTGTCTAATCCTTTAATTAACAATTGGTGATACAAGCAATAGAACTGAAAGTCTTCTGAATATCAACATATTTGGTGATGAAACTTAAAAGTCAATTAGGTCTAATCTTATTACTTATTTAAAAATTTGAGACCTATTAACTACTGGATCACGAAGGAAGTATGTAGTAGGTAAAAAACAAGTTATCATTTTCTTGGAGAAGCTATGTACATGCTGCTTACAATACTATTATAAAAAGAAGAAAAGATTCTAGAAAAGCTTGCAAGCATGTTAAGCAGTTGGACATGCTAGAATCTAGAAGAATAATATTGATATAGGTTGTTAAAGAAAAGCAAGGAAGAATTGATAGGTTCTAGAAAATTTGATATCAGAAGAGAATGTTAGAATCGGAATTATAATAGTTAAGAGAGGAAGACTATAGTGGTATAAATGCTAAAATGATCAAGATGATCTAGGTTGATACATTAAATGATTGCTATTTGGCATCCCAATTGTAAGAAATTTGAAGAATATCTAAGGCTAGATAATAATAGGATTCTTATGTTTACAACAAGAAATTTTGATTCTTGATACTAAGCCCTAGATATTTAATAATTTTATTCTTTAGGAGTTGATGTAAAGTTGGTAAAGCTAACCATCTATATGGATATTTGAAATTTTTAAGGACCGTAATAAGTGTGAAGATTAGAAAGCTTAGAAGTATCCTCACTATTAAGATTTTAGCTATAGACTAATATGTGAGTAATGATGATGGAATTTGTTAGTAGAGCTTGTGATTGGTAGTATAGATTTAGCAATGATAAATTTGGGATCTAGAATACTTTCGAATTTAAGGATGTAAAATTTTGAGGATGAAATTAATTTATTTAAGAGGAGAGGAATGTGAGACTCGGCCCGATCCAGAATCCAGTTTGTGTGACACATGGGGGTCTGCATGTCATGGACCTATGGCCATTCACGGTGCAGCCACATGCAACCCATTGCAGAAGGAAAAAGGAGAGCAAATCCTCCCTTGTTTTAGTTCCGAATACAACTCCTCCCTCGTTCTCTCTCTTGTTCTCTGTCTCCTATACCCTCTCTTCTCGCTCTCTATCTCCTGCACTCTCTCTCTCATTCTCTATCTCTCGTGCTCTCTCTCTCTCTCCCCCTTTATCTCCCTCGTGCTCTCCTCCATCCCCAATTTTCTCTCTTGCCCTCTCCAACATCTTGAGCTCTTCCTTCTCCCCTATGTTTCCCCCACCATAGCCCTCTCCTTTTTCTTTCTTGCTTCTTTTCATCTCTCTATGGTGTGTGTCTGTGTGTGTCAGTGGGTTGAAAGATAGAAAATAGAGAAAGAATGAAAGAAGGAAAGTAGGAATCTCTTCTCTTCTCTCTTCTCTCTTTCTCTTTCCTTCCCTCTTCTTCTTTCCCTTCTCCACTTCTTCGTTATCATTGCTTTGAGGCTTTGGCTGCTGCCATGGGAAGCTCTTTATCAAAGCAGGTTAGGTTAAGCATCCTTTAATATTGTTTGGTTGATCTCAATTATAGGTTAATGAGTAGATATTACTCTTGGAATGTAGTTAAATTCTATTAGAAATTAAGTATTAGATCGTGGAATTCTTGTATGTAGTTGAGTTTTATTATGAGTTAGCTAATAAATGATGGAATGAGTAGTAGGATAAAGAAAATAAAACTTTAAGAATGGTTATAGGAAAAATTTGAGAAGGTGGATGCTTTATATTTGGGGTAGATTGACTCTGTCCAGATTTAATCCTTAAATTTAATTCCCTATTGGCTAGGTGGTTTAAGCTGAAATTTTAACTGAGAATCGTTAATTTATAGTTCAACTTGAGGATAAAATTTGAGAATTTTGGATAAATTTTGTTAGGATAAATAATTAATGGATTGGGGATGTTGCTGGGAAAGGATGAAGGAGAGGATATTGTATTCTCTTTTCTCTTTTTTTATTCTTCCTCAAAATAGAGAAATCCTAAGAATTGAAAGACTTAAGAAGATTAGAGAAGTTACTAGAAATTAGTTCAAATCTTATTATGGCTTGTTAACTTAACTATGGTTGTAGATTACTAGGTCTCAAGAAACCTAAACAAGATAATCAATTGCCGAATAACAATATCTTTGAGGTAAGTAACATTTATATTTTATAATTAATCAGAATTATATAGATATTTATATCATCTCTTTAATATGATATAAATCATTGTAAGTAATATTTATATTTTATCATGATCAAACTGAATCAAGTGGGAATCATCCTATTCAGTTGAAATGATATGATCTATTGTTGGTACATTCAGTTTTGATTGTGCATGAAATTATTATATATCATCTTCTTGATATGATGTAAATAGCTTTAATTGATTTTAATGATAGAATTTATATAATATGGATAATTGATTAGTGAATTGAGATTTATAAGTTGAATCGAATGATGTTACATGCTATGATCAGATCAGGCTTGAAGAATTATGACTATTGCTTGTTGAAATGCATGCATCATAGTTGTATTAAGTTGTATCGCATTGTATCGAGTTATAACAAATTATATGAAAGCTGTATTAAAGATATATCGCAAAGAAAAGAAATATATGAATTATATATAGTTATTGATATGTATCACCTGACTCTCAGTCTTACTGTGTATGATGTCTGAATTTGAGATCCAACCACAGAGGTGATCATGGTGATATTGAGATCCCTGCCATAGGAGATAAGTATGGACTTGAGATCCTCACCATGAAGGATAAGTGTAGACTTGAGATCCCTACCATGGAGGATAAGCATAAGTCTGAGATTTGTTGCCATGTGGGATAATCATGGTACCGCAGTAAGGATGTATAGTTAAAAGAATTGGGTATTCATATTTAATTATAGTATTATGAAATTGAGTATATATTGAACTCGTATCTTATCTATTGATTTCATGTTATAGAAAAGTTGACATAAGACTGCATCTCAAATATCCTTTATTGCATAATTTGGTACTGATCAGATTCATATCACATTCTATATGATGCATTTGATTTATATATTATCATGATTTAAATCTGTTTATAAAATATCTATTACCTATTGAGCTGTGAAACTTATAAATCTTTTTCAGATTCTAGGACTAGTTTTGGGACCAAACCTTGAAATTTTGGGATTTTTATGTAGAAGGTGAGGCCGGTCTATAAAAAGTGGTTAGTTCGTGGGATAGTAGATGTATAATGATGTTACATAACAGTGATATCGATTATTGTAAAAGTTAAAGTTAAAATTGATCTATATAATAATTAGTTATTCTGTTAATACCACTATCTGTATGATAAAAATGCTATCTTTTACATTATATTGAAGTTTTGTCAGGTTGGATGTCTTGCATGCCTACAGAATCCATACTCTGTAAGTATGCAGCGGTTGTTCACGCTCCCGAATTTTATTTGATTTAAATTCGGGTTGGGGCATGACACAACCACCACTAAAAATGGCAGCATCTATCTGCAGTGATTCCTAGCCTTCTCGTGTAGATCTGACAGTGGTGGTGGGCAATTTGGTGGGTGAGGGCAGCGACAACGATGAAGATGCCCTGATGGTGGGGTGTAGATTCTGAGAGACTAAAGGCGAGGATATAAATCCATAGGAGAAGATTAAGCTGGAGAAGGAGCCAATGATGCTAGTGCGAGAAAATGGCATCCAGGAGCTAGCCGCCACCTCACTGGAGGTGAGATTTATGTCTCTAAAACAATTCATGTGAAGTGATTTATACCTCTAAAATATTGATTTAACAAAATAGAAAGTCATACAAGACTATATGATATCATACTAAGAGATGGGAGGTCATATTTTTTATCAAGATATCATAGGATATAAAGAAAGGCTTCTATATTATTTTTGATGGATTATATGATTTTGATAATTATTATGATATCTTGTTTACTTTTATGATTTTCTATAATAATATTATTACTTTCTATTATATTAACAAGAAAAAAGCTCCATTTCAGCATACTGTTAAAAAGAAGAAGTCATATATATTATTTTTGCAGTTTTATTAAGCAATGGAGAGTTATTTATATTCATATAAATTCATATAAAGTGATTTATATCTCTAAAATACTTGTTTGATAAAATAAAAAGTCATATAAGATTATATAATATCATACTAAGAGATGAAAGGTCATATTTTTGATCAAGATGTTATATAGGATGTAAAAGAAGATTTTTATATTACTTTTTGATGGATTATATGATTTTTGATAGTTATTATGATATCTTATTTGCTTTTTATAACTTTCATAACAATATTATTCCTTCTTATTGCACTAGCAAAACAAAGTTTCATTTCAGCATTTCGTTAAGAAGAAGAAGTCATTTCTATTATTCATATAGTTTTATCGAGCAATGGAGAGTCATTTATATTTATACAAGTTTATATGAAGTACTTTATACCTCTAAAATACTCATTTGATAAATAGAAAGTCATACAAGACTATATGATATCATACCAAGAGATAGAAGATCATATTTCTTGATCAGAATGTCATAAGATGCAAAAAAAAAACTTCTATATTACTTCTTGATGGATTATATAATTTTTCAATAGTTATTGTGACATCTTATTTGCTTTTTTTGACTTTCAGTGACAATATCATTACTTCCTATTGCACTTATAGAAAAAAGTTCTATTTTAGCATATCATTAAGAAGAAGAAGAAGCCATATTTATTATTCATATAGTTTATTAAGTAATAGAAAGTTATTTATATTTATACAAGTTCATATGATGTAATTTATACCTCTAAAATACTCATTTGATAAAATAGAAAGTCATAGAAGACTATATGATGTCATATTAAGAGATATGAGGTCATATTTTTTGATTTGAATGTCATAGGATGCAAAAAAAAAGGCATCTATATTACTTCTTGATGGCTTATATGACTTTTCAATAGTTATTATAATATTTTATTTATTTTTATGATTTTTATAATAATATTATTATTTTTATTACACAAACAATAAAAAAAATCCCATTTAAACCAATCAATGCATTAACTCTATTTGTCAAAGGAGTTGCTATAATAAAGAATTTATAAAAAAGATTTACTGAGAAAAAGATAAATTTTATGGATACAATATGTTATCTTGAAGCAATTGGAACAGGCAAATTATTAGTATAATTTCGGACGCACATAGTCCGCTGCAGAAAAATCTTAGACACTCAATGCTCAGACAGAAGTAGAATAAAATGAGGAAGAAGAAAGAGAAAACAACATTCAAAATGACCAAGCATGAGCAAAATAGAGCACCTGAAGGTGTTTTGGAGGAAAAAAATATTTTCGTCAGTTTCAAATTTTTCAAATTAACTCCAGTATTAAATTTCTACAGCGCATTGAAAAACGGTGCAGCTCCTATTATTAATTATAGTGTCAAATGCTGAGTTGATGATTAGAAAGGATGCTTTCTCTGTGCTATGTGGACCAATCAGCTGCTGTGGTGCGCTTTACATCATTTTTTTTGCACCACACATGGTGCACAAAAAATTACTCCACCTCCAAGTATAGAATCGTCACAGGATCCTATTGTAGAGTTTGATTAGAGCTTTTAACATGGAAGAAAGGGTTTCAAACAAATTGCCATTATAGCATTGTTACAACAATTTTGTACAGGACATGTTCAATTATGTAATAATAATAATTAAAAAAACATTTATTAGATAACTGTTGTTATAATAATACAAAGGCTGCAGCAAAACATAAATAACTATTGTTATTTAAAAGTTGCATGGTTCATTTGAATAAAACAAAATAGTATTTTAAATCAAAATAAAAGATAATTTCTTGTCCATTAAAGTGAGATTTGATTAATAATAGTAATTGTAAGAGTCAACAACGGTTCTAGAGAACAAACCGTTACTATCACATCACGGCGTTACTAAAACCTTGCTGCCTTAATAAAGAATAAACGATTGCTTGTACCAAAAAAAATAAACGAAGGCATCCTTATACTATCCAACCTCTAAAAACTAAAAAGAACAAGGGCATCTTTTAATTTAGCAGAGACTCAGAATCTGACGCTGGCCTTTTTTTTTGGTATAACAAATAATTATTTTTTTGATAGAATTAAAAAAAAAAAACGGTTACTGAAGCATCCAAGAGCCCAATCTCCAGCCCTTCTCCTCGCCCTTTTGAAGCTGTAGTTTTCTCTGTTTATCAATTTATCCCGCTCCCTTTTATCCCTCTATTTTTAAATAATATTTTTAAGTATTTTCAAATCTAATATTGCTAATTATTATGCAATAATTACAAGGGATAGTAGTTATTGCAGTTATACAAATTTTTGATTCATGTCATAATAAAAAACCTTGGAAGATGCAAAGAAATAAGAATCGCCATCTTTTTTCACCCCAAATCCGCAGCATGCAGCATTTTTTCCAGAATCTAATAAAAAGCACAGGAATATTTACGACTCTTGAAATCAGATTTTCAGTTTCGCAAGCAGACCTTATTTTCTTAGAATTTTTGAAATAACAAATCCAAAAATAAAAGTGTTTTTTCGTACAACAAAATTAGCCAGAACCAGAGTTACTGTCCAATTACTTAAGAGTGTGGAGATATAATATCAAATGATGAGTCCCTCTGATACCAATGCTTTACATGTACTCTATACAATTATTTAGCTTCACATGTTTGAAATGTACCATACAAAATCTAATCTAAAATATGTACTGGTGACGTGCTGTCCAAAAGCTAAACTAAATGTTGGATTTGAATCCGATTGAATCGTTCGTGATGAGTGAGTTCAATTTGGATCATCCAAGATTGAATATGAGGGGAAGTGGCTATAAGATGGCAAGAAACTATAGGATAGTTTCTCCTTTGTTTTCCTTTCTGTTTGAGTTACTCTGGCTATATTTACATTAGAAATAGTCTTCCAAAACTTCTAAGTGTTTCAGATATATACATCAGACAAATATTCAAATCAGAAATACTCATCCAACACTTCTAAGTGTTTCAAAGTGGAGAAGAGAAAATTGTCATTTGTCTTGTCCTTGCATATGGAGTATTTTCACTATGAATTTTGTATGATCTGTCATCGCATGCATCTTTGGTCTAGAGTGAGTTTCAGAAGTAGAAGAACATGTAGTTCAATCACTCAAGATTTCAAGAGTTTCATATTTTACATATTTTCAAGATAAGTAATAAAATGAATATTTATTTGTTATTCCTAATTCTTTCGTCATTAGAATATCATTAAATAGGGGAACGTGGGACTTGAACCCCATTCACAACAATTTGCGTGTTATTTTAGCATTGTTCATGTAATATAGTAGTCCGCTAAGTTTTTTGTTGTCAATTTGCCATTCTAGCATGCATAGACAAAACCTTCCATCAATAGAAAATGAAAGGACAAGTCCACCTGCCATGTCTCTGTTCTATATTTACTAGTACAAAAAGTGGCTTTAACAAAGGGGCAAATAACTTATCCGAGCTACCGCCCCTTGGATGTTGCTAAAAGTCATTATTGTTCTATTTTTACTTTAAGGGCATATCTGATTGGAAGGTGTCGGACACTTAAATGAAAATAAAATAAATAGTTTCTATTTCAGTTATTTAATTGGAGAGAATCTCATATCCATAACTTCTATGTTTTGGAAGTTCATATTACTTGGTAGCTATCAACATTTCCTTCCGACTATGCCAAAAAAATGAAATATTTATGTCATAGGTTCCAACGATCTTTACCATCATCCTCACATAAATAATGTTGCCTACATGCCTGCCATGAAGAATGGAAGATTTGGTTTCAATCTACTGGTGGGTGGCTTATTTAGTCCCAAGAGATGTATAGAGACGGTGCCCCTTGACACTTGGGTCCTATCAAATTATATGGTTCCTTTGTGTCAAATAGTTCTCAAGGCTTACTGAGACCTCAATAGTAAAGGAAATGGACAGAAGACACGAATGATGTGGCTCATCGATGAATTGGTAAGCTCTATTCCTCATCTATAATTTTTTCCTTTGCTTAAATGGCCTTAATATAAACTTGACTATTTGAAATTGAAATCTTCCAGGAGATACAAGTATTCGGGGTTGCAGGTTGAGTGTCACAAGAGCTAGAGCGCGCATCAGAAGAGGATCTAGTGCAGAAGCGACAGGAAAGGAGGGACCATCTTGGAGTGCATCCCCAGCTAGATGCGAGCAAGGCCCAGGTTTGTGGGTCCTCTCATCCTAGTAGGTAGGGTTCAGGCCTCGGACATTTTTGAGCTCACTCAGATGGCCGATGAGTATGGTTCCGACGAGCTCCATCTCATAATCGAGCAAAATATCATCATCTTCGACGTCAAGGACTCGCAGGTGGAGGTGATGCTCCATGAGCCACTTCTGAAGAAGTTCTCCCTAGAGCCCAGCCTTCACATGAAAGTATTGGTGGCATGCATGGGTAACTAGTTTTGGGGCAGGCCATCATTAAATAAAGGTGAGGGTGATGAAGGTGACCGAGGAGGTGGAGAAGCGGATGTCGTTGGGAATCAACGGTCAGAATGCATTGGATTGCTCGCCCGAAGGGTGGATGATGAAGGACGCAGAAGGGAAGGTGTGAGAAGGGTGGATGCTTACTTGAGTGGGAGAATTGGGAGCGATTCACATCTGGAGGATGTGTACAAAGAAGGGTGCCTGCAAGGACTTGGGGCTCTTGGTTGTGGACATTCTGGGCGAGCACTTCTGAGCAGCCACTAGGATAAGGGAGGAGGAGGAAGAAGAAGAGCTTGGTGGAAAGTGATAGACGATTTTGAGCTTTGCTACCATGCTGTTTCTTCTTTATTTAACAATAAGTCAATGTTTAGATTTTTTTTTGGGAATGTACTATTGCCATCATTTTATTAAAAGAACAGTTATTGCAGAAAAAGAAATGAAAATTTATAGAATGAGAAGGATGAAAAGAGGAGATATTAGACACCAGAATCATTTTAGATGTTAGAACAACCAACCAAGAAAAGACAACAAAATAATCAGCTCATTCAGTCTAAATGGTCTAATGCTTCTAGCAGTGAAAATAGATCAACATGAGAGCTTGAATCACCGACAGGCTTGAATCAGCGACCACACCTTTGCGAAAGCACAAAGCTCCTTTGATCACAAAGGATAGACCAGTCATTCAAAAGATGTATATTTTATGAATAGCGGCTGCTACAGAGGTGCTTTTTAAAATAATTTGATTATTTCACACCTACCAATAAATCCATATGATTGTTGCGATTACCATTAATGATTTCATGAACAGTATATTTTTTTTTGGCAGCATTGCATGTAACCGAGATGGTGCCTGTACACCGAATGCAGAGAGAGCTATAATCATTAAAAAATATACTATTATATGAAATTTTGAAGAAGTTTTCTATGGAGAATTGTTAACTAGTTGATGTACCTATTGAATATGGCACAAAGTTAACCAAGGAAGGTGAAGAAAATCCAGCTTATATCCACTAAAATTTTTATCGTATGCCAAGAAAATACACTTTTGACTTTTATCTTCAAGCTTTGTCCTCTTTTCTTATGGTATTTTGGCATATGTAATGCTACCAAATTAAGATTTTCAGATGATTAACTCTCAATTTGTGCAAACTCTATGCTTCTTTTGGTGTGACATCCCGAATTATTTTGTAGGAGATCTGTTCATTAATAGACATCACAAACAATAGTATCTCTCCAAATTCTTTTGCTACTTTCTTTCTTTCAACATGCATCTCACTATGTTAAGAATGGTTCTATTTTTCCTTTTCAAAACACCATTTTGTTGTGGTGTTTGTGGCATGAAAACCGATGCACAATCCCATTATCTTTGCAAAAATTTTCAATCCTCCAAAATGTATTCACCATCTCTATCTGTTATAATATATTTATATGACAGCATTTTGCTTGTCAACCAGAATTTTGAACTCTTTAAATCTTTCAATACTTCTCTTTTTTTTTTCAAGAAGTAAACCCATGTCTTTCAACTATAGTCATTAGTAAAGATAAGAAAGTATCTATTTCTACCAACTGATACAGGTTTGATAGGCCTACAAACATTTAAAGGTATCAATTCAAGGCGTTCAATTGCTCTTCTTGATCTTCTTCCTTTGAAAGTCTTCCTTTGCTACTTTCCTATAATACAAAGTTCACACAACTTGCTTGGTTGATCTATCTTTGGGAAGCTAGTCGTCATATTTTCAAAAGTTTCAATGCTTGAAATTCAAATGCCTAAATTGAAGATGCCAGAGAGTTGACTCATCTCCAATGATAGCCTTAAAGCAATTTGATTGATTGATGAAGAGTGTCAATGAAAACATTCTATTCTTGGCCATTTTGACGCAAGCAATCAAGGCGTTGCTTGCATGATATATGTAGAAAATCAAGTTCTTCATTTGAATATCATAGCCTCTTTCAAGCAGCTGATCTAGGCTCAAATATTATTTTCATGTCCAGAACATAGTAGACATTGGAGACATACTTTTGCTCACCATTTATAGGTTCAATCAGAATTTTACCTCTACCACATACTGGTCTTTGAGATGAATCTCCAAATGTGATATTGCCATTGTAGCTTTTATCAAGTTCTACCAAAAACTCCTTCCTTCCACACATATGGTTAGAGGCTACGGTATCAAGATAACAAGTGGTGAAATTGCAAGCTTCATTGTCATTATAAGCAATCAATAAATAGATCCCTCTTTCATTGCTTATTCTTCTTTATCTGCAAAATTCACTTTCTCGACTTCGTTGTTGGTATTATAGTAACATTCAGATGCATGCATGATAGCCATAATTTTTGCAAATGTGGCACTGAATTCCAAATTTGTCATACCTTCATCTTGAATGTCTACTATGTCTATATAGTCTTGACCTTTGCCACATCCACATCCACTTTTGACTGAAAGAATTTTTGCACCATCATGGCTATCATCAAAAGCACCAACCTATGATCTGCCAGCTCTTCCTCTTTGTAACCCTCCTCTATTAGGCTGACCTCCCTTGTTTGGAGAATAAGTTTGGTCTGAAGTGCATGTTCTACTGACTTTTCTTCTCTTCTCTTCATGACCTTTATTCATGAGCTTGAAGAGATCCTATTAGCTGTTCTAGCGTCATTTGCTCTAAATCTTTTGATTCTTCTATAGCCATAATCGTAAAATCAAACTTTTGATCTAAAGACCACAATATCTTCTCTGTTACACGAACATCACTCAATTCTTCTCCATTTATTCTCATTTGATTAATAATCAAAATAAATTTTGCAAAATAATTAAAATTAATTCTGAACTTTTCTTGTGAAGTACTTCAAATTGTGCTTGCAAGGCCTGTAACCAAATTTCTTACTTTCCTACTCCACTGAATACTTTATGAAGCCCCAGGCCTCTTTTGATGTCTTTGCTAGAGCAATCATCTCAAACATAGCTTCATCAAGCCCTTGATAGATTACAAACAGTGCCTTCTTATCTCTATTTCTTGATTCTTTGAGCTGATCCTATTCCTACTTCTCAAGCCTTGCTTCTTCTTCTGCTATGCTTGGTTTAGAATAGCCATCTTAGCTCCCATACATCTAGAGATCCCAAGAGTGCTTTTATTTGGATGCACCATACGTCATAATATGTTTCATTTATGGTATATAATACTTCTTTTTTCATAAGAAAAGATTTTATGATGTGCTTTTGCTTGGCCCCCAACTCACAAAATGCTGTTAGGGTTAACGTTGGATTGCATCCAGCTGACGTACGGTTACGTTCCATTGGAAGACTTTTTTTGGGGGGGGGGGATGATTATGGAAAGACTTTTCTTGGTGCATCCTTTTTTGGAACCTTAAAAAAAAAAAAAAAAAAAAAAAAANAAAAAAAAAAAGAAAAAGTAAGAACT
>KE504844.1:743427-753650 GCA_000441515.1 Elaeis oleifera
ATATATACATATATATATATAAAACAAACAAATCCATCACTTTAGCATGAGGCATTTGTCTAGTTTAATGTCAGTAAGTTGGTCTGCCAGAAGGAGAATGTACGAGTTTCTTTTTTCTATTGGTTAGAGGTCTTAGTGTTCACAAGCCTGAGAATTTGGCTAATAAAAGAAGAAAGGAAATACAATAATTCTTTAAAATATAACAATCCTTGCAGTTCTTCTGAAATGAATATTTGATGGATCAATTCCATCCTTAGAGAAGACATAAAAATATGGATGCATACTAATCAATTTATGTGGCAAATTGCTTACCCGATCGCCCTCAAGAATTCGAGTATTTCATGTGGGTTTATGCAATTTGGGTTCAGTTATGAATGGACCTGTGATGATTGGTGTGTGCCTGATCCACTATATTGAACCAGCCAAATTTCAAAACATTGGTTGAAACCATCCCAAACTAATTAATTTAAAATGGAAGATTATACTATGACCGAAACAAATACGAATCATGTAAATTACAATGTGAATTTTAGGATAAATATTAACCATCATAACAACCATTTGCTGCACAAAACTGCCTCAGGGCTCATTGTTAGCAATTTGGAATGGAGTTTAAAATTAATAGCTCCTAGAAGCTGTAGTGTGCCTTTCACAATCAGAAAGCAAGTTTGGACTACCTAATAGTTTTGGATCCTGCATGACCAAAATTTGGAGCTTCACTTTGTTGCCTGAAAGCTGTAATGCATCTCTTACTTTAAAAGCATAAGAGCAAAAGAGATACTTTACATTAACAGACAAGAATTACTGAATAAGCTAAAAGAAGCTACCTAGACAATGACACCATTAAGTGGATGCTTTTAACATTCTCCCCATATCATGCTTCTTCATAGAATTGAAGTTATCGTATCGTACTATCATCATTCACTACATTTTCAAGGGAAGCATGCATATCCTGAAGAATTAATCTACATGATGTATAAAGACTCTCATTTTCGAAAACAATACTCAATGCAAGATTAGTTCATTTCACACAAAAACACCATCTAAACAAGACACATAACATTTGTAGATACACTTACCATCAGAATAAATATTGTTCAATGAAGCAAAATTCAAGGGCTAGAGCTACATATGACAGAACACAGAGGCATTTTGTTAGACAGACTACTCAAATATCAGCCATCAGCACATGTGTAATAGGCAAATTAAGACTAAAACTGAAAAGGGTTAAGAGAATTCCAAATTTCGTAGGCATGTTTGGATAGCTAATCTCTCTATCCTAATAATACATCTCTAGGATATAAATCAGCATATACTAGCCCAAGCTTCAGATTTCTTCTTCGAATCTTAAGCTTTGTTATGTCTACATTCATCTGATTAAGGGCCGGCTTGGGAATTTAGTAAGATTGGGCCAGTATTCCTACTGGATTCATGGATTAAGCCATATCAACCTGACACCCCAAACCCAAATCCCATGAGAGAAAAATAGAAACCTTTATGGCTCTTTATTGTTGTTGCTATAGACCAACAGGCCCACAGATTGGGACTTAGGCTAATATTTGGATGGGCCTTCAGAAGTCTACAAGCTAGGCAGGTCAACCGGCTCGATTCCTGTAGAAATAATCAAGCAGGTCCTAAATTGGTTTCCTTTGGTATTAAACAGTCTTGGGATTATGAGATATATAGACTCCTACGGTCACCATTTATCCAATTATATAGAGACATCACATATAAAGCTAATAGTCCATCCTTTGCAAAATCCCATCATATATTATACATTCTCGCTTTTACTTTTCTTTCATCTTTTGTTGTCGACCACTATCATAATTTCTGTAGCATATTTCGAGTTGGTTGTTCAAATTCTATAGAATGGGAGGGCATGTGCCCTTGCCTGTGCTAAAAGGAGGATTTGAACCTATACCAACCCACTTGGGCAAATTAAGTTGGGACTCATAGAACTATGCTCCTTAAATCTACCAATGGAATCGAATCCCTACCCCTTATCTGCAGTGGCAAGAGATGTTACCATCCAAATTGGTGGTTAATACCTCTACTAGTAGACTTCCTAAGCAACCTATGTAATCCTGTAATGCAAAATTTTTATCTCGAATAAGTGTCGGCTTATATAACATGCATCAATCAACATAAATAATAATTGGTCAATACAATATGAATTTGGTCTTAAATATCAACCAAGATCTCAGGTATCTTGATCCTATCCAAATCTTTCCACCTTCCATGCCCACCAAATCCAAATATCGGATACGACCTGAGCCAGAATAGCAGCAATGTCGGGATACTGTGTCCCAATACGGTAGAAACCAAACATGTTCACTCACTGAAACCACCATCCATTGGATCGCTTCCAACCACAATCTATATACTTGAAGAAATCGAACAATATTGCATGGGCTTCGATCTTTAGATTGGCAGAATTTAATATACCAAGTCTTGGCCCATTCTGCGGGCAGCAAAAGCCTAGAAACCATCAAGCACTTTCCTCCTTCGACCAACCTCCTTTAACAATTCTTTTGCATCACTTCCATAGATTGGGCATCTTTGGACATGAGCTAGTCCTTGGCTTTTGATGTCCAGCAAAATCTTTTGTACATCACTCGCAGTGTAGAAAATTCGATGTGAAGCGCACCACTTCGTCCGATTGGACTACGTAGCGACCGCTTTTCAACATACATTTAATGTTCACAGTTTTACTTTTCATTTGAAATTTTGAATAACGAAATATCATTTCCTTCTGAAAATTATGACATCCTGTGCCGATATTATGACATCCTGCATTGAAATTATGACTTTTAGTATATGATGTCATAATTTTTTATAGGATGTCATAAAGAATGAAGGACATTTTCGTAATCTAAAAATTTCATCATCGAAAATTTTATGAAATTTTTAAATGACGAAAATACCCTTACCAAAACTATGATATCCTATGAAAAAATTGTAACATCATGTGTAAAATGTCATAATTTCAGCGCAGGATGTCATAATATCGACGCTAGATGTCATAATTTTTCAGATGGGAAGGGTTTTTTTTCATTCAAAATTTCAAATGAAAAATAGAACTGCGAACATTAAATGCATATTAGAAAATAGTGGCTATGTGGCCCAATCAGATAAGATAGTGCATTTTACATCAGATTTTCTATACCATAAGTGCTGTACAAAGAATTTTTCTTGACGTCCAAACTCTATCGCATAGGAGAGAGATGGGTTCAGAAGGCAGTCCTGCGTTCACTAAATATAGGCCTATGAGATGGGCCTGGGACAGAAAAGAGCAAAAAATCTGACAAATGGACCTGGCTTGAGAAACTTAAAAATTGGGCCAGTTCGACACTATTTGGAGTGCCCAATTAGTGATATCTTTGATTCTTTTCGGATGCAGCCAAGTTATAACTTCTCCGAAGAATTCTATTTTTTTCTTTTAATTATTTAGTTCTTTTGTGGGAGAGTATTAAAATTTGGTTTATTTTTTTTGTATTATATTTGGGAAATTCGCAAGATTGATCAAGTCCATAATTCTTGTTGTTGGGTATTTCTAATTCTTTTTTTTTTGATTCATGTCCATAATCTTAGGACTCCTTGTATGTAGCTGTATCTTTCAATTTTGTTTAATGGTTAGTCATTAATTGTAGCTTGTAAGGTATTTGATAACCGAACCTTCCAATTGAGAGCATTTAGCATCCATGATTTATCTTTTTTTGTTGCTAAAATATTTCAGTTTCAATAAAAGATGCAAGCTTGTTTGGATTCAGCTGGATTGAGTTAAGCAGGGTCACGTTGGGCTAGGTTGGGCGGATTGGGTTTGATTGGGTGCAACCACAAGAAAGACTTTATTCATCCTATGATAGATTGGGGGTTGTCTACATAAAGTTGATCCAGGTACTCTCATAATAGATCAATTAATCTATTTTGAGAGGTGCTTAATCATTGCCTCCTAGTAAGGTAGCGATGCTTAAACCATTTAACTCATTTAACTTATTTCAACTCATTGTTGATTGAGCTACGTTATCTATTAATAAATAGTCAGATTCGAATTTGTATTTTTAATCTATTTAATAAATAAGTCAGATTTGAATTGATAAATTTTTGATCTATCATGTATCTAATTCGATCTATTTCTTGTCCAATCTGATCTAGAGCTGTCAACAGATCAGGTCCAGATCCGAGATCTATGGGTATTTATCCGACGGATCCAGATCTGGTATTAGTATTGGATCCGTTTACCCGGATCCGGATCTGGATCCGATAAACCATCATGTAAATGGATAAGATCTAGATATTTAAAACCCAGACCCGATAGATCCGGAACCTGAATAATATATATATATATATATATATTATTGCGGCCAACTCTCCGTCGTCTGTCGTCGGTATCGAGCACCTGCAAGACAGCGTCCACACAAATCGAATTAGTGTCCAGCGGGGACTCTCCGATGCTTAAGTCAGAGAAAGTTGGTGAACAGTAACTTTGATTGTATGAAATAGCAGAGCTTTGGTCCAAAGTTGGCTTATCCGTACTGTTCACTTACCTCTCCTTTTTATAGGTGACTCTGGTGTAACCGTCGAGCATGTGGTCCCGCTTTTATGGCGCTAAATTATCGGACAATAAATATAGAATTAGTGGGACGTTACTTCCCCTTAATAGCCGTGACATAGTCGATAACCGTTTGCGATGGTTATGGTATGTTGAGCAGGTTGCCGACCATATGTCAGTATAGCCGACTTTATGTCGGCAGAATCTACAGGTGACCGTCGACTATTAGCTCTGTCATGCTGTCGCATACGGACGGTCTAAGTCGTCCACTGTCGATCGATGGTAGTCGAATACTAGTCGGTCAGCCGGTAGTAAGACGGTGCGGTTCGCTCAGTCGGTCAATGAAGAGTCAGAAATATATATTCAACCGATGTAGAGTCGGGATTATATGTCCGATCGATCGGCTGTTGTTGAGTCAAAGTCGGTAGTCGGTTGACTTGAGTCAGGGATCGATTGACTTGAGTCAGGGGTCAATTGACTTACCCTAACAGTTGCCCCCCACTCTCAAGTCTAAGGTGAGCCGACGTATGAATTGCCATGTGGTTTAACATGTTGGACGAAGAGAGTTCTATCACATCAAGTCCCGATTTTGATGCCGTTTTCTCCGAGATATAGGTGATCAGCTACTTTATCGTGTTGGTAGGTACAGTCATCTGTCACACTGATCGATCGATCCGGTATCAGTTGTCAGTGTCAGACATCGTTTCGAAAAGTCGATTCGACGTTAGACGATATGATTTTGACAAGTAGATTTGTGCCACGTGTCCGAATGTTATTAGGTCGGAGTTGTTCATGCGGATAGAGGTGATGTGGCTTGATCTAGGGCAGGTGCGTCGAACTATCTGATCAATGATTGGTCCAGATGTTATCATTTGTCGTCATCTGGTAGATCTTCGATTTGACCACCTTCATCTCAACCGTTGAGAGATCCTATATATATAGGGTCACTCTCAGCCAAATTTTTATTTTTCACTATCTTTGATGCCGGGACTCTGCTGGATTGTTGCCCCAACGTTCAAGATTATCGCTCCCAACTTTCAGGTCAAGTTTTTTTTTTTTTGAGTTCTTTCCTCTGGAATGCTCGCTTCTTTAGAGTCGTTCTTATGACTAGGACTTCTCCTTCTCGGGATGATCAATCGGAGAATCCAACTGATGAATCTCAGTCGAGTCTCTGGAGGTCTCTTCACTTTCGGGATCGAACGTTAAGCGGCTCTGAGAGCAGTTCTGTATCCCGGAGCAGTTTCAACTTTTCACCCCTGGAGCCGATGGTTGGGTGAACGAGCTACCATTATGTGCTTCATATCCTCATCTAAGCTACGCAACCAAGGATGCTAATGACGGTGGATGAAGATTTGAAGCTCCTCTTTGTTTTCGTATGAGTGGTTGGGCTGTTGGCCAGGTGAGACCCTCTCTGTTCCCGCACAAGTGGGTCAGGCTGTTGATGTGGTCAGTCAAGCGAGGTGGTTGGAGAGTTGTGTCCAGATCTCGATTTGAGCAGTATCATCCCTTCGGGGTCGGAAGGCGGGTTGCTGAAGAAGAAGTTGTGTCGACTCAAGATGAAGCACCGACCGTGCCTGAAGTTGTTGAAGTTACCGACACTACACCAGAGCAAAGGAATAGGAACGGCGCCGCAGCTTAGTCGGATATTTTGCTTTCTTTTTGTAATCAGATACCTGTAATCGAACTTCGATCCAATTTTGTAACTTCTTGTTTTGGCAATGAATGAAAGCATTTTTGAACTTTGTTCGTCTGAAATATTGTCAGCAATGTCTGCAATGTAAAGTAGTCACCGAACATTAATCGGTGATCCGATCATTCGGTAGGACTCGTAGAATATCCGTTAGTCGTGTAGCCTTTGACATACTTAATAGAAGTTAGGATAACGATGGTAAGTCGAGTATCCAGTACTCGATGCTTGGTTAGATTTGTACGTCAGATCATTTAATAATCGATGGCAAGCCGAATATCCTTCGACTGACCGTAGCCATATCGGTATAATTTCAATCCGACCTTAGTCATTTTGGCATTTCATTCTGCTTAATTAGAACTAAGTCAGCATATTAGTCTTTCGACTGTAGTCAGCTTTTACAGTGAAAAGCCGACATTGAAAATCGAGATATAATCAGCACTATGGCTTTTGTAGTGAAAGTCGATATATTTGATGTCGGTTTGAGATTGCAGTCGGTATGTTGATTTTTGTAAGAGAACTGAAATATAGTTGACATCAAAGCAGTTGATTCTCTGACTTTCAGTGAAAGCTGAAATAAACTCCATGTCGAAGTACAGTCGATAGTTTGATTTTTACAATGAAAGTCGAAGTATAGTTGAAGTCGAGATAGTCGATCTTCTGACTTTTACAGTGAAAGTCAAAGTACAGTCGGTGTCAAGATAAAGTCGGTCTTCTGACTTTTACAGTGAAAGCCGTAATACGGTCCGTTCGTCAGTTCTTTACAACTCTGCAGTTGATTGAAAGTCATGATTCTGGAATTCAATATTTTATTGACAGATGTGGGCGTCATAATATATCAAATTCGTCGAGTAGTTGCATTCGAAAGAAAGTCGAGTAGAATAAAATATTCGTTGTGCTTTTATTAGCTAATTATCAAAATAACAATAGCCTTGTCATGAGGAGTTTAAGTTCCTCGAACATCCTCCTCGAAAAAGTTATTACAATGTTGAGTCATCGCCGTTTCACCAACTCTTCTTCAGAAGTTGCTCTTCAGTTCAGTCATCCAGAGATCATGTTGATCACTCCTGCAGTCGACTGATTATTTACAGCTTCCTCAGTCGGTTGAGGTCGTCGATCGGTAGGAGATTGAGTCGGTGGATCTCTCCGATATTTTTTGAGATAGTCTCATCGAATCAGGACTTCTATCTCATCTCTAAGTTGAATGTATTTTCAGTATCGTGACCATAATCACGATGGAACCAACAATACTTCCTCCGATCATGGTTCCTCAATGATGCTTTCATCGGTGGAGGGTATCGTAGATATTCTGCTCCTTCGATCTCCATAAGGATCTATGCACGAAGAGCAGAAAGAGGAGTATAAGAGTCATACCTGCAATAACTCGACTTTAGACTTCATCTTCGAGGTGAAGTTCGTTTATTGAAAACTGACTGACTTGATTCGGTCGGAGCTCCTCCCTTCTTCTATTTCTTTTCTTCTTACCTTTGCCTTCTGTCTGACATCGGTCAGAAGCTCCTTCGTCCGTGCGCATATACTTGTATGCACGCTCTAGAAGTTCAGCATAAGTTCGAAGGAGAGTTTTGTCTAAAGAATATGTGAATCGAGGTCCCCTTAGACCTCTTTCATGGTCGATATGGCCATATTTTCATTGAGGTCTCTAACCTCAAGCGTGGCCCCATTAAAACGGATCACAAAATCTCGAAGTGTCTCAATCTCTCCTTACTTGATCGAGAAGAGACTATCAGAGGTTCGTAGCGACCTTCGACTGGTGCTGAAGTGAGCTACGAAAGAGTATTCGAGCTGCCCGAAGGAATATATACTTTCCGACTGAAGCTCGGAGTACCAGGCTCGAGCAACTTTCCGAAGAGTCGTTGGGAAGCCGATGTACAAGAGGACGTCGGTAGCCCCCTGAATTGTCATGAGAACCTTGTAGCTCTCGAGGTGGTCGATCGGGTCGGTGGAGCAGTTATATGGCTCCACTTATGGCATCTTGAATCGAGATGGGATCGGCTCGTCCAAGATGTGTTAGGAAGAGATTGTGGGTGTAGAAGTCGTAGTTGTTGTTGGAAAACTCCGAGAGTGGATCCTCCCGATGAACTTGAAGATGAAGCAGAAGGCGTTCGCGGCCGCTTCTCCTTCCTAATACTGTTGTGATGAGAAGGAGAGGGGGAACGCCGCGAGCGATGAGTGGCACGTCGAGAGTGTCGAGAATGCCGTTGCTCGTCTCGATGGGAGAGCCGAGACGATCGCTCCAGGGAGGGAGAAGGTGATCATTGCGGGTGGCAGTGGCTGTGCCTGGATGGCACCGACTGTGCCACTGGCTGCTCCGTCGGTGGCTGTTGCTACTGCTAGATTTGTTACTGTTGGAGGCTCTTGACTGCCTCCGTCAAGACGTTCATCTACTGTACAAGTGCAGCGATTTGGACGTTCGTGATGACCTCAGGATGTGAGGAACTAGGCTCTGCTACTGGAGGAAGGGAAGGAACCTCTCCTCGATGGGAAGAGTGCCTTATCGATCCGGTTACAGTCGAATGCTGGGCTCTGATTTTTGCCATTGTGTATGATTCTGCCCCCCTTCTTGGCACGCCAATCTGTTGCGGCCAACTCCCCATCGCCTGTCGTCGGTATCGAGTACCTGCAAGACAGCGTCCACACAGATCGTATTGGTGTCCGGTGGGGACTCTCCGATGCTTAAATCAGAGGAAGTTGGTGAACAGTAACTTTGATTGTATGAAGTAGCAGAGCTTTGGTCCAAAGTTGGCTTATCCGTACTGTTTACTTACCTCCCTTTTTATAGGTGACTCTGATATAACCATCGAGCATATGGTCTCACTTTTTATGGCACTAAATTGTCGGGCCATAAATATAGAATTAGTGAGGCGTTACTTCCCTTAATAGTCGTGATATAGTCGATAACCATTTGTGATGGTTATGGTATGTTGAGCAGGTTGCCGACCATAAATCGGTATAGCCGACTTTATGTCAGTAGAATCTACAGGTAACCATCGGCTATTAGCTCTATCATGCTGTCGCATGCCGACGGTCTAAGTCGTCCACTGTCGATCAGTGGTAGTCGAATACTAATCGATCAGCCGACAGTAGATCGGTGCAGTTCGCTCAGTCGGTCGATGAAGAGTCAGAACAGCATATTCAATCGATGTAGAGTCGGGGTTGTATGTCCGATCGGTCAGCTGCTGTTGAGTCAAAGTCGGTAGTCAGTTGACCTGAGTCGGAGGTCGATTGACTTGAGTCGGGGTCGATTGACTTACCCAACACACACACACATATATATATATAATATTATATATATATATATATTATAATTGTATGTTGTTATTATAATTGTATGTTGTTATATTTTTGGATGCGTTAATTGGAGTTTTACTTGTTGAATTTGAACAACTTTTATACTTTTATTTGTATGACCATATGATTGTATAATTTTAGGTATTTTCTTATGTTATTGTATATTTTTAGATTTTTTTTGAGACTTTAAATATAAGTTTCGAAACGGGATCCGGATACTCGAGACCCATTAGGGTCCGGATTTGGTACTTCAAGGCTAGACCCGTCGGATATTCGGGTCCGGATTCGGTATCAATAACTAAGATCGGATCCGGATCTGGATATCCAGGTTCCAACCGAACCCAATCAATTGATAGGTCTAATCTGATCCAATCGTCACCCCTATCTCCTAGTTCCTATGTAGTCATGCAGTCCATGATTCATGGCCTATTAGGCTATTCATGTCCTAGATCTTAGAGCATGTCTACAAATGTTTATGTCATTTGAGTCGAATACCAGATTTTTAATCATGTTGCTCTAAGGTGCCGATCAAGCAATTCTTGTATTATGCTA
Source organism: Elaeis oleifera (assembly GCA_000441515.1). NCBI lineage: Eukaryota > Viridiplantae > Streptophyta > Magnoliopsida > Arecales > Arecaceae > Elaeis > Elaeis oleifera. Next base: position 753,528 of record KE504844.1, read on the forward strand.
GTTTTTTCGAAATTGGTATTGTCGGGTGGATGTCTGGTCTGGACACCACCTTCCAAGACCTTTCCAGTACCACGTGATGCAGCAGGAAGAAAGAAGAAACAAAATAAAAAGAAAAACAATCAA
>KE504844.1:802041-815249 GCA_000441515.1 Elaeis oleifera
ATATATATATATGCTAATAATTTTTCCTAATTATAGGGACTGGAGGTGAGGTATGGTGTTTAAAGGTTGTACTACTGGTAAAGTCTTTTCCAGAATATGCTGATGGAAGTACAATTGCCTGGATTTCGTTATCATAGTGTCCAAATATTAAGGATGTTCGCCCATTGCTAGTATACCAATCTGCTGAATAGTTTCAAGCTTATCATAGCCATCCACCATTCCAATTGATGTAAAGGGGGAAGCCAAGGCTTCCTCCAGAATTTATTATTAGATGTGAAAGTAGATGATGACACCATTCCTAACAATGCACAGAAAGGCACATGTATGCATTGGGTAATGCAGAAGTATCTAGGATCATTGTGAGTAGTACAAGAACAATCTACCAGTAGATTAAATCGTGTACGAGGATTGTTCTTTGTGATGACCTAGCCATGCTACAAATGTATCTTTCTTTCTTTTTTTTTTTGGTTGAGAAAAGTGAAAGGAGTGAGGCACTCCTCTCACGGATTTTATTAAGGTATGAGCGTAGTACGAGACGTTGCTTGACCAAAAAGTTGTAAAGCAATAACTGTTACACTGTGCATTGTCTTCTGGTTTACAGAGTAAAGCAAAACTTCCCAAATAACGGCTGATTTTGCATCTGCATGGTTTTCCTCAATGAGAAGGGCTTTTCAAAAGAACTTCTGAACTTTTATAAGTGGTTCCTTTGCTTGGCCTCGAAGCATGGATTTCATGTATTTGCAGTCTCAAATGAGCTAGATTAATGGAAATAGCTTGCAGGCTTTCTATATGACAACCAGATGTCCACCTAGTGAAGAGGATAGCTATCAGTTCGGTAGTTGTTTTGGCCGCCTTCGTCTTAAAGTTAAAACCCTCTGGTTGTGCTCCTTTCACATACACCAGCAAGCAACTGAGGCTAGACTTAAAAGGCCAGTGGCTTCCTTCTTGGGGCCCATAATGTTTATCCATTTGCTCCAAAGATCTCGAAAACTGGATGGAGGTCGTGGGAATTGCATATCATACGAGAGGAGATCCCACACAGTGTTGGAGTAGCCATAGTCTATGAGCATGTGGTCCAATGTCTCTTCTTTGATTCAAGGCACTTAACTCCTTTTTAACCAGATTGTCAACTGTGAGCACTTTGTTATTATAGTATAACCAAATAAAAATTTGATCTTTTCTAGTACTGGTAGTTTACATATTAGAAATCCAAAGTGAGATAAGATACTACCATAAGAGAAGAACATATAGCACTGATGGAACCTGAGGTGTTCCATTTCCATTGTCTATGATCACTATTAGTGGTAAGTTGAGCTTGGTTCAATAAACCAAGCAATGTTCAGCTCACTGGCCACCATCAAAGGTAAGGGACTTCTGAAATTGACTCCTAGACTTTGCTTTAACATGAACTTTGCAATTCTAGAGCAGAATATTCAGCTCACTAGCCGTTGCCAAAGGTAGGAGGATTCTAAAGTTGACTCCTAGACGTTAGTTTGACATGAACTTTGCAATGCTGGCCTTGAGTTATAGATTGGGGAGTTAAAACTGAGGGGTTCATTGCCCAACCAAACCTGGCATCAGGAGAGCGGTGATAACTTTTGTAAGGCTATATAGCTTTATGATGTAGGTGAGATGAGAACAGGATTATGATTCTTATTGGTATTGGACAGTGTAAATAAGCCTGAATTGTAACTAAAACTTCTAAAGCACCTATCTTGTGTGCCTGCCGCATTCCCCATCGACCTCCAAAGGGGAGAAGATTTAGGTTTGGCTCTAGAAAGATCTTAATTTTCCATTTTTTTCTTCTAAATTTAGGACTACTTTCTTTATGAACATGTCTGTATATGTTTATGTATATAAAGTACAAATAAAAAGTTTTAGAAAATATTTAGTCCCAAAGGCTTCCCATGAATATCATATATTCTTAAGGTTCACGTAGACAAAGGATGGTAAAGAGAGAATTTTAACTATATGTTATCTTTTTATTAAAAAAATAATATGGTACCATATTTTGTTTAATTATAGTCTAGAGGCACTAAAACAACTTAAAATTTGACACAATTAGAACCATATCTATCAGCTATTTGCTTGTGAGAAAGTACATATTCTAAACAGGGCTGGGGACAGGTCTGGAAAGTTTATACATGGACTAATTAGAATATGAAAAATTTAAAACTTTATTTACCGCGCCAGGTAGGGGTCGAACCTACGACTTTCTGCTTAGGAAACAGACGCTCTATCCACTGAGCTACAGGCGCTTTTGCATGACAGTGGCAGCCACATAAATCACTTATTGTTTTTCGGAAGTTGATAAATCACTGCGCCCTGCTCTATTTCTGAGTACGAACTGCTTGTATGTTTTGGTATAATGACTGCTCCTCTTAAAATTTCATCCCTGGCTCAGCTAATTCCTACAACTCATGTCAACCAAAGTCTTCCCAACACTTCAAATTCACCATGAAACCGTGGCTCCTTTACTTGGATTCCCTTGTTCTACACAAAATCCATCAATTTCAAAACATTTAGAATAAATAAATGCATATGTTAAAAACAAAAGAAGAGAAACCTCTACTTATATACTTCTACTCTGCAAACTATAAAGAATGATCCAAAATATCCACTATTTTTACAAATATAAAAATCAAGTGGACTTTTCTGAAAGTTCTCCACTTAGGGACAGTACTTCAATGAATTTAATTATTTCTAACATTGTGAAGCATAATGGTCATTATTTCAATACAAGATTAACATGCTTTGATCAAATTGCAAACATATGTAATGATTTATTGATCACTTGTTTGCCCACAAATAACTTGTGAGGTAGTGTCCTTGTTTTTGGACACATCTTCACAGTTTTATAACTTAATAGAGGTAAAGATATGATTAAAGAATATATAGCAGTATTACAAATTTATTATTTATATAGTAGGTTGAGTCGGATTTGGATTGATTCAAACCCAACTTGAGACATGGCAAAGATCGAGCGAGGGTCATAGCGGAACCGCTCACCCGGACCAGCTTCACAAGTACTGGAGTGATCAGCAATTAATGACATTAAAACTAAATTTAGAAATCCCAACAGACACACTCTTCTGCTAATGACGACGGGATGCCGCCGCTGCCGGCGAGGGCCGGTGCGACTTCAGAAGCACCTCCGTCTGCAACAAGAAGCTCATCAGTGCATATCAAGGCAACAAAGGTACTCTTTGTGACAGTGAAGCTGAAAGTATATCTTTCAGGATTATATTCAGAAGACAGTGTGTAAGTTGGCTGAGCAAAGTTCCATAGCTGGGAGTGCCTGGGCAACGAAATCACTCAACGGAGTCATGAAAATCTGTGGGAAAGTGTGAAACCATTGGCCGCTGCAACTCTTCAGATTCCTTGGATCTCCTCCTTCTGATCTCTTCCCTCACTAGTAAATATCTTGTAACATTCTCTGCCATCAATAAATTCTGGGGCCGCTGGCAACTCTCGCTTCCATCAAAAAAGATAAGTAGGACACAACCCAAGGGCGGTTGAAGTGGGCTTCGCTAGGTCGGCTAGTTTGAAGTGCGATCTCCTGATATGCTACCAAGTCGTTAGCTGCAGTTTATGGTTTAGTAAGTTCTTAAGTTGATACCATAGTGTTGTGGTGTAGAGTAAGAGGTTTCGGAGGTTTCATTAATCCCACATTGATTATGAGTCAAAAAAATTTTGATTTATATAGGAAGAGACCATCCTTCTCACGTAAGGTGTCTTTTAAAAAGCAAAATCATAAGACCGGATTAAAGTGGACAATACCTCACAAACTTCTTCAGGAGCTCTGATTACTAGACTGTTATCAAGCAATTCTGCCGTAAGTTCTTGGCTTTCTTCAATCTACTCAATTACCACTGTACTATCTTTGAATCGGGTTCTTGGCTTTCTTCAATCTACTCAATTACTACTGCTCTAGTTATATAAGAAGGAAAAGAATGGCAACCGGGTTCTTGGCTTTCTTCAATCTACTCAATTACCACTGCTCTAGTTATATAAGAAAGGAAAAAGAATGGCAACCCAGTCTGCTTTCTTCAATCTACTCAATTACCACTGCTCTAGTTATATAAGAATGGAAAAAGAATGGCAACCCAATCTGCTGGACTGTTATCAAGCAATTCTGCTGTAAGTTCTTGGCTTTCTTCAATCTGCTCAATTACCATTGTACTATCTTTGAATCAGATTCTTGGCTTTCTTCAATCTACTCAATTGGCTTTCTTCAATCTACTCAATTACCACTATACTATCTTTGAATCGGCATATTCATATTAAGATTTATTTTCGAACTACAACAATGAATCTTTGAATCGGCATATTCATATTAAGATTTATTTCGAACTACAACAATACCTTCAAAAGCTCCAAAGAATGCCTAAATTTTCCGTACACGATCAAGGCAGTTCCCTTATGAGCAATCAATCTTGATTACATCACAAAAATGATGTTCTTTCTAAAGTAATAGCCTCCCTCTTTGCTCAAATTCAATAAAGGATTCTTTGTGAATAACGATGTGGCTAAAGGAATAGGTGACATGCAGGTACAAATCTGATAAGGAAAAATTTTCTTACCTGGATTAAAACCTTGAGGACAAAAAAATAGAAACTGTCGATGAGCATCCAAGATAGCACCACCCATATCCTTATTTCCTTACCTGACGCCATGAGCATCTAGATGCCATATGCCCAATTTTATTATCTACTACGCTCTTGGTTCGGGGCACGACAGAAGATCCTAAAATGCCTAATTTGGAACGTGTGTAACCGAATCAGTGCAGAACTGGGATGGTTTTTGATATCTTTCCAGCATAAACCAGGAACCGATCTAAACTAGGCAAAACTACCTAGTTCCACTCAGTTCAGCATGGCTCAAACCAGTTTCTATGATAGCTTTCTGGATTCAAAACATGATTAAAGACGGTCATTAACCAAAGAACATAATTTGTATGAGGGTTCACTAGAGATTCTGCTAACCTCTTACTTTGTGAAAAATTTCCTTGAAAAGCTTCAGGAAAGTATGAAGTGAATGCAGAATAAAGGGCTAATAAAACCTCTAACAAGTAATGGGTAATTGTTCCATATGCCAAACAATGTCAGTTCCATGAAACTTAATAAAATTTCTGACACAGCCAAAAGGACTTTGAATCGTTAAGCTAAACTGATGGACTATTAAGGAGATTACATAAACTGTTCCCAGATATTAACATCAGAAGCTTATAGAATGTAACAATCCCTCAACCTTGCTAGTAAACAAAATGGCAGGACTTCTTCCTTTTAACCAAATACTGTTGACAATTATCCAATATATGCCATTTGCAGGTAGCCCTAATTTATGACTATGGGCCAGAAACTTAGTAGTACATGATCAATATAACTTGCCTGATTGTAGTGTACAGTGATGAACTATTCCATCTGAATGCAAGTAGCAGACATGCCTCAGCTACCATTCATCCTGATCAACCAGCTTGAGGCCCCAGCTCATGTCTTCACAATGCTTCACATGTGGGACCAGGGCCCCTGTGTCGACACCTCTCTTAGCTTTGCAATCATAAAATGGAGGAGCATGAAACAAGGCTCCATCGACATGACTCTACGGCAGGGAGGGTCAGGTGCTGTTGGTTTCAGGCTTGAACATAATCCATGGCTTTAATCCACCAAGACCTTGAGCCACATACCCAAATGTAGACCATGCGCTTGTCACCAACACATCGGTCAAACTCAGGAGATACATCTCTGCCCATGCTTTCATGTTATGCATTTGCTTTTCTGTCTGTTGGTATCCTTCATGGCTTGGTTGATAGACCCCGACAATCTCGCCTGTGATGGTCGGTGCTCCCAGTACATGTTTTAATTTTTCGAAATATCCAGAGTGTAAAGAAGTCACAATAACTGCTTTTGATGTTACATCTGAAGTTGAAACTACAGAGTCTTGCGCATTGATACCAGGCAAGAGCTTTTCCTTCAGAGAACATCCAAGGATCTGATCTAACACATGCTGAAATGGACCAATACCTGTATCAAAGACTCTGATCTGGATACCCACCCTTTCTTTGGCCTTGGATAGATAAGATTGATAATACCTGGTAATCAAACCCCATACTCGGTTTGTAGGATGGAAAAGATAACGTCCCAAATGATGGAAAACAGTGTCTTTTCGGGGAAGAGCTGACTAAGTTCTTCTTCATATGTTGGAATCAGAAAGAGGGATGGTACAAAGTAGTTATCTGATCTCAGCACCAGCCAAGGAATCTTTTGAAGGACTCGTTGGTCATCTTCACAGAAGAAAAGCTTATCAAAGTCACCATAATCATGGGCTAGGTGGAGATAGGCATAAGCAGGTAGCGATCCCATTGAAGCACCATCAACACTGTTACTAATAACCTTTTTTCCAACATGTTTCCATAACTCTGAGGAGCTTTAATATCAAAGCTGTTAAACTGGTTAACAGGAAATCCAAGGTAGAAGCCAGGATGTTTCAGGAAATGGTTCGCAAAAGAGGTCTGCCATGTCAGCACCTCTGTCAATGAGTAAGACCCTGTTTGTAAGGAGAGAGTAAAGAAAGGCTGAAGCAAGAGTTAATATTCTGTTCCCTAACCGCTATATGATATCCATACCACATAGTTGCATTCTGTAGACTCAATGGTCTGGCCAGATTTCAACTGTTCTACAGCTTTGTTGTACAGTTCAGTGTTTGGGCCGCATTTTTTTTGGAGTGCTTCATGCTTTCGCAGCCTTTCCAACAAATACGGAGATGGCAAGTGAGGTGATTCTTTACGGTACAATACAGCTTGATACCTACTTAGACAGGATCCTTCATCAAATCCAGCATCCAGCAGGCCACCAAGAAGTTTGTCCTTTGAGATGTTCGAGGATGCAGAGGATCCTTTTCTGAACCTAATAATTGCACACATTTAAAGGCACTTAAGCAAGTTAATTGAACATGTAGACATCTTTTAAGACAGATGTTAAAAATATATATAAGGGCCTCCTAAGTAACAGTAATTTAAGTAGTAAAAGCCTCACATGGGAAGGAGGCAGTCTGGAGTGAGTGTAAGGGACTAGGGAGTACAAAACAAGTCAGCAAAGGTCACCGTGTTCCACGATACCCAGAATTTCTAGAACCTGGAAAACTTGAAAAATATTCCAATGTCCCTAAATCTTGTAATTGCCACATCTGGCAGAAACCTCTCACATGTTTCTCCCCTCACAACAGTGCCCTCTCAGCCACTTCCACTCATAAAAGAGACGAGCACACAACAGTCCCTCCATGTCAAAAGGTGTGTAATGTCATCTAATGAATAAGATTGCACAAAGCGTGCAACCAAGAATTCAATAAGCTGTCAATTACAAAAATCATTACATAAGTTTGTGGGTGCCTGTATGCGGCAAGAAATCAAGTATACGTGCTCCAAATATGCATCTTGTGTATAAAGGTGCATAGTTGCAGATCTGTGTACAAAGAGATATCCCAACACAGCAAAAGCATCCAAGGCCTCTGCACTCCACAATTAGTCTATGGAAATAAATAATTAATTAAAATTTAAGCAACAAAAAGAGTGAAGTAGCAAAGGGAGAAGTCTGCAGGGTTGACATATGCAGGAGAACTGGACTTCACTTGAGAGAACTTTTTGCTCCATGTTGCAGATGTATCTACTTTTAGTTCCAACTGGATTTTAGTCCCCTTGTATAACCAATGGAGTATAGATCTCACTAAAATATTTTGGCAATTAAATCCATGTTCCATAAATATATTAAAAGCTTGTTCTAACTTGGTGTAGACAGTATCCAAAGTCTAGCTTTTAGAGCAGACTTGCAAAGCTAATTTTATCCCTTGCCAAGTACAGAAATAATGAGCAAATCATGGTATGACAAACAGTTCCACCTAATCCAGCAAACACGGCTGGAAACTTGGACTAGTCCATGTCAGGGGTTGATCATACACCTGCATTATCTACTTATAATTTAGTTGAATGATAATAACATCTTACTTAGCCCTTACAATGCTGGTAGATGTCTGTCATTCATAGCACTCCAAGTGCTTAATTCCCTCACGCTAAGAGAAAAGCATTCAGTCTTTTAAATAGCTATATATTTTCCATTGATCCATGAGTGAAACATGATATAGCATGATATCTTTAAACCAAAGAAATCCACAATTAGGTACACATTCTTAACTTTAGCAAGACAACATAATGTACTTGCACATAATAACCTGGGAGTGTTTTACGATAACCAATGATTTTGTTCTACAGAAGGATTTCTACTATAATCCATTTCGATATTACTACCTTAAACACATTCCAACTGGAGAAATTATCGATGATTTTAAACACATTCAAACTGGAGATACATCATGAAGCAATACAGCTCGAAGTACTCATGAAGCAATTCCCAATATGGAGAAATTAGCAAATGCCTAATTTGAAAACTGAACATTTTAACTAATGGAATATAAAACTGTTATTTGGTCGGAGGGTTTTAGTTTCGCTTCTGCTAGAAATCAAGATCTTCTTCTCCTAAAGTTGCTTGTTTTGCTTCCATGAATTGGCCGGTTCCCCCATCCTTCTCTCAAAAAAAAAAAGCTAATATATATAAACCTATAAGCTTCATTAAGGAAGAAAAATTGACACAAATTTCTCAAATTTCTTTCTCTCACCAGATCTACTAAAATTTTGAGCTTTCTTTCTCTCACCAGATCTACTAAAATTTAGAGGGGAAAAGAAAAGAAGAGCACTTAGCATGAAAGTTATACGGAAAAAAAAAATCCATAACCAGCAAACCAATCTAATTAGAATGGCAAAACATTCTTCTCAAAATCACAAAACAAACAAACTAAATATTTTCGGAAGAAGAAAAGTAGGAGTGGTGGCCGGTACCGTTTGTTGATATTACTTCAAATTTACCCTTTCTTGGACTCCTCCAGCTCGGCGAAGCGGATCCAGCGACGAGCTCCGGTGGGCGCTGGAGATGACCAGCAGGAGCACCAAGCAGGCGAGCAGGACCCCGGCGGGCCGGACGAAACCCGAGGCCGGCCTCTTCTCCGTGCCGGGTCGAAAGGCCCGTTGCTCTCCGGGTCGGGGCGCCGGCCGGCGACGGCTGCGGCCTCCTGATCCGCTTCAGGTCCATCACCAGTCCTCTTCAGAGGATCCGGGGATGGATTTTGACAAAGGATTTGCCAACGGAGATCCAAGAGGCCAAAAATGGGGTCTGATCGGAGAGGAGTGAGGGAAGGTAGGACTCGATCTCTACGAAATAATTGTCACGCGGGGCCGCAATACGAAGAGCAAAAGAAGGAAATTGAAGGCCCATTTATTACTGCCCTGTTAAATCTTTATTTCTATATTATTATAGCCATTAAAAATCTGGATCATGTCATGTATACTTTCAGGAAAATAATTTCTGCATAATTTTTTTGAAATAAATAATTATGATTATCTATATTTTAGGTCAAGAAATCCCCTATCCCACATCTTTACCCTCAATAATTCTTTCATAAATAAATTACCGATATTAACTATTTAATATTACGGCATATCGGAGTGCAAAGTCTCACATGGATGAAAAGAGGAACTAAATGAAATTACTCCCCATCTGAACAACTTTATAGGTGGGATGCTCAACCCCACTCTTTCGTAGTTGTGAACATATTTCGAATTTTCAAGAATATAAAATCCTTGCCATGGAAAATATTTTATCCATTTAGATAAACCCCAAAGTACTTGTGAGCTCTTGTCTACCTCTAAGGTTTATATATGCATCCTATACTGCACATGACAAAATTTACTTTATAGCAACAAAATTTATTTGTGACTAAATGTATACATTTTTGTAGCCATGGCATCTTAACGATTAGGTATGTTAAATGTACACACACACACACACACAAACAAAAAAAAAAAGGACACACCCTACTTGCAGGAAGGATTATTATTTCAGTGATGTCTAGGGAGAAAGGTGGCTTCTAAAAAAAGGATAATTTTATCCTTCCAATTCTCACCATTCCAAGTTGGTAGCGGCATGGAATCTGATTTTATAATTTCATGAGGTGACACATTATTTTATGATTATTTATTATAGTCAACATATAATAATATATTGTATTATGTTATTAGTTTTTGAGTAATATTTACATTGCTATAATACAATATTAAAAACAGGACATCGAATAAACAATGGGCAAAGATGCTATAATACATTTATAGTATATTTTGGTACTAGATGAATTATTTTAACATTATAAAATACAACAAAAATATTATAATAGATCATATTATATTATCAATTAATAATGAGATAATAAATATTAAAACATGGCATACAATGTCCGAGGCAATGTACGGCATGATATATAATAATACAATTTATTATTTTCTACAATTAATGAAATGAAGAGATCATATCATACATTAAACAATGTGTCTCGTCTTGCATAGGATAACAATGTCATATACAGCAGCATAACATATATAGAATAATGCGTCGGTGAAGGTTGATATGGTGATCACCCAGGAGTACTACTCTGCCAACAAGTCACAATCTTAGACTATAGTGATGAACTCTGATCCGAACGCCAGAAGTCAATATGCACCATGTATATCTACTGCTCCACCGGATCAACGAGCTTAAGGCCCCAGCTTACATCTTCGCAATGCCTCACATGTGGGATAACAACTCCTGTGTTAATGACTGCCTTTGCTTTGCAATCGTAATAGGGAGGAGTATGAAACAAGGTTCCATGGACAAAGCTCGACGACAAGGAGGCCTAGGCATGGTCCCGTTTCAGGCCTGAACAGAATCCATGGCTTCAATCCTCCAAGTCCTTGTGCCACGTACCCAAATGTAGACCATGCACTGGTGACCAACACATCAGTCAAGCTCAAAAGATACATCTCTGCCCATGCTTTCATCTCGTGCATCTGCTTCTCCGTCTGCTGGTATCCTTCATGGCTTGGCTGGTAGACACTAACAATCTCACCTGTGGTGGTTGGGTGCTCCCAATACATGCTCCTGATTTTTTCGAAGTATACAGAATCCAAGGATGTCACAAGCACTACTTTTGAGCCAGCAACAGTACTCGAGACCAATGGATCATGGAGACTGACATCAGGCAGCAACTTCTCCGTTAGAGAACATGCAAGGATCTGGTCTAGGACACGCTGAACTGGAGAATTTCTTACATCAAAAACCCTGACCTGAATGCCCATTCGTTCTTCAGCCTTGGCAAGATAAGACCAATAAGATCTGGTGATCAGACCCCACACTGAGTTGGTAGGGTGGAACAGATAACGTCCCAAATGATGGAAAACAGTCTCCCTCTGAGGGAAGAGTCGACCAAGCTCTTCTTCGTATGTTGGGATTAGAAAGATTGAGGGCACAAAATAGACGTTTGATCTGAGCAAAAGCCAAGGGATCTTTCGAAGGACTTGTTGATCATCTTCACAGAAGAAAAGCTTATCAAAGTCACCATAATCATGGCCTAGATGGAGATAAACATAAGCAGGTAGTGATCCGTTTGCATTACCATCAGGAATGTCACTGATAGCCTTACGTTCAGCATGTTTCCATAACTCTGAGGAGCCTTTTTGTTGAAGCTGCTAAATTGGTTAATGGGGAAATCTAAAGGTAGAAGCCAGGAAGTCTCAGGAAATGGTTCACAAAAGAGGTCAGCCATGTCAGCACCTCTGTCAATAAGTAGTAACCTGTTTGTAAGAAGAGCATAAAGGAATGCTGAAGCAAGACTAAGCATCCTGTTACCCAAGCCACTATACGATAACCATACCACATAGTTGCACTCCATAGTCTCAGTCCTACGACCAGACTTCAGCCATTTGATGGCGTTGTTGTACGATTCAGTGTTTGGACCGCATTCTTTTGGAGAGATTCGTGTTCTCTTAGCCTCTCTAACAGACAAGGAGAAGGTATGTGGGGCGATTTTTTGCGGTAGAGCACAGACTGATACCTGCTGAGACAGGATCCTTCATCAAAACCAGCTGCTAGTAGCCCCCGAGAAATCTGTCCCTTGTGTTGTTAGAGGATCCAGAAGAGCCAACTCTTGGTCCTAATAATTGCACAATCATAAAGGTATGAGCTACGTACGAATGTGGAGAGACGTCAATAAGACTGTCATAATAAAATAATGAAAAATGATTAGATGCTGTAGCAGTATTTCAACTTGTAGAAGGTATCTCAGATTGAAAGGAGATCAAGAACCTGCTCGGATGCAAGGCCTCCTAGTTATCTGAGGCACGTAACTCTAATAAGTAGGAGTCAGGATAAAACTAGGGGTGGCAATGGATTGGTTCGGGTTGGTTCATTTGAATCCATCTGGGTTTGTGTTAAAATAAAAACTTTAACCCATGCCCGGTTCTTTATAATAAGACTGGAAAATGTAAACCCATACCAAATTCACTTATTTACATAAATCTGTACTCACCCATCAACCTATTTATGTTCTCACTCGTCAATCATATGTATGGGTAAAAAATAAACAAACATAATATGTATGTATTAGGTCAAAATAAAAAATCAAATTTAACTTTAAAGTTTAGTATGTATGTATGTATGTATGTATGTATGTGTATATATATATATATATATATATGACAGTCATGAACTTTAAGGCAAGGCTAACTAAAATGCATCACTACAACTTAAAATCATATGGCCCACTATATTTGTGACTTCTATAGTTCTTTTAAAATACTCAACTAAAGTAAATGAAAAATTAAAGAACTATCACCCACTAAAATCATTCCAGGTGTAATATTACAATATATATTAATTATTATTAGATTTGAATAAATTTGATCCTGCATCAATTATTATTAAAAAAATATTGGATGTTTATACAGAATTAAAGGACCTAAATAATATCTTGCAACTATATGGTTTGGGTGAGATCCCACGCTATTGCATTTATTTTGGTGGTTTTGGTTTGTCGGGAATCGGGACTAGTTTTGTTTTCTCGATAGAGCTGTGATAGTTCCATACAATGTGTGCCTTTTTTTTTTGGTTTTCTTAAGGATAGTTAGATGAACTTTTATCAAGCAAGTTCCTCTTGCTTTCTTCTCTTCAAACTTGTACCTTATCCACGTCTATTCTTCCTTTTTTTTTTTTTTTTCGCTTGAGTTCTCTCTCTCTCAAAATTAGCTTATCATAAATATATCCTCTAAAATCAATATATATATATATATATAT